>JBBPSD010000093.1:0-58392 GCA_038093415.1 Xerocomellus chrysenteron
GAGGAGACAGGAACGGCTTGAACGCGCCAGTTCGCACTGGATTCGTCAGGGTAAACGACATAGAGTGGAAGACTATCTCCGGCAATTCCATGCTCTGCTTCAAGTTGGAAGAGATGCTCCTGTACGTTCATGAAACCAGAATAACTGATTGCATGCATTACGAAGCCTACCTTCCATGGGACAAAGCGTTGGAACAGGAGGATGCGACCATTCGGATCTTCGTTGTACCGTGCGGAGAGCGCAGAAAGTACTAAGTCTCGCGCAGGTAGCCAAGCGTTTGCATAATATCTCAGTCTCCCGAGAAATTCTTCACCAGTAAGTCGCGAGGCGTTGGCGAAGCACGACTAGCAAACAAGTAAGAAAAGTATCAGATCATGTACTTCCACGCACGTCGATGACTTGGGGACTGATTGGTTCATTCCATGAAGGGTTGAGCCACTTGACTCTGTTTGATAAATCGGTTTGATTGCTGTATCTTGGTTGTTCCTGGGAGGAATATTGTGATATGCCATTGTCAACGGCATCTATAGCCTCAATAAACTCCTACCGCGAACATGAGTCATTGAACAGACGGTCGCATGCCAGTATTCACCTTGTATAGTTTCAACCAAAGTACGTGAACCTTGGGATGGTCAGCCTCGACACCAATTTGAGCAGTAATGATTTCTTTTCCAAAATGCCTGCTCCAATGACTCAGCCATGTGGTTGCCGCATGACGGAAGACCTTCTACACACTTGTAAATGAGACCGGCAGACGACAACTTGGTTGTAAATCCGTGGCCAAATATTTCCTGGAAACCCCTTTGGTGATGATCAAAGCGCTGCTTGCTTTCATCATACACCGCGCCGACATCAACAACGATGTCGCATGCATCTAGAATGACAGGGTCCCTGCTGCGCTTCACGCCTACAGGATTGCTGAGAATGCAGAAGCGAAAACTCCTATTGTTGGGTAATACCTGCGGCATGATACGTTTCCGTGAGGCGCAAGAGGAAAACAGCCAACGCTTCGTCACAATGAAAAGTCCCGTCGTGTGTTCCTATCGTCTGCAAGTGACTATTGAGCTGACATACTGAATACGGCGGTAGCACCACCAAACCTTGACATCCATCCGCTGTCTTTTTACAGTCGGCTGTGCTTGAGACATGCGTAGTTGACCAGGTGCACGAAACTGAGCAGATCGGTGAGATCGGTGAGATGCTGCCAGTGAGTGGCGCTGGATGATTCGGGAAGCGAGCAATGACCGCAACATGCAAGCGGAACCACGCATTTCAATCCATGTCAAGTGCAAGTCTATGAGTGTTTGAAATATTCGAGCCCGTCAATCCAAAACGTGGGGGTCTACGAGATGTTGTGCTTTACAGTGTATACACCAACTATTACTCATGATTTGAATGGTAGTTGTTGCAAGAAAAAGTCCACTAAGGTAGAGTAAAGCGTCAATGAGGGGAAGTAGAAACCATGTCAGATAGACAATATAAGTGCCTGAAAACCTAGCACAGTCCAAAGGAATCGAGGAGGTCCACCACAGGTAGAGCCCTGGGGCCTGAGAAGTCCCAGGAGGTATATCGCATGCAACATGGAAAGAAGACACATGTCCAAACTGGAATCAAACAAGGACCAAAGCCCCCCCGACAGCGAACCCGACAAACCCAACCATCCCAGTGCTCCGAAGGGCTTCCGCGCCAGCGATGTAGCCATCCGGTGGACCATATATGCCACCGGATGCAGTTGCTCCGGGACTTGGCGCGCCGCCATTAGGACCGTCTGCACCAGCGACAGTGGAAGGAGCGGTCGGAAGGATGGAAGTCACAGTCGATTTTGCAGTGGTAGTTGCATTCCCCGCAGAGCTACCGGAGATGCTGCCCGATCCGGTGGCGGACCCACTGCCAGAGGCAGACCCTGATTGACTTGCTGAGCTCGGGGCAGCAGTGATGGTAGTCTGGGAGCTGTTACTAGAGTACGGTTAGGACGTAGCGTCTCCCATACGATCGGAGAAGCAGATACTTGCGAAGACTGGGGGAAAAAGAATGTGAGTGAAGCAGGGGGGTGAAGGAAAGGGAAGGCATACCTGAGCAGCAGAAAGGAGTGGCAATGCGAGAGATGCAAACAAGACCGAGACTCGCATGACTGGAATGCGAGGGGCGTAGAGGGCGAGGAAGTCGTCGGGAGCGTGGTCGTGGTGAGAGTGTGGGATAAAATAATGAGGTCATCATGGGGGGGTGTCAGATCAGATCACACTGTGGGGGTGTCAGCCCAGACAGTCACTCTCTCGCTGACCACCATGTTCCCCGTCCCCGTCCACACTGTCGAGCTCGTCCTCCAGTACATATCGCCTCTCTCCGATCCCCTCCCGCCACATCTCATCTCTACCTCTCTTCGCCAGCGACACCACTTCCTCCAAATAACCCACTCATCTCCTGTCGAATACTTGTGCTGGCCGTCCCCCGACAACGCCACAACCATCGACCTTCTTGACCGCTTACCTCCCCTGTCTGATCGCGCCAGCTATCCAACACGTTACACGTCAGACCCCGAGTCTACCTTTGCCCATGTACAGATATCCTCAAATGCAGAAGGATTGCGCATGCTCTTCCATTGGGATGACATCCACGGTTGGGAGTATCACGACCTTCGTCTGATGCCGTTCCCGTCGCCCTCGTTCTCAACTCCGCAAGAGTCACTTGCCAGTAGCTCTGCATGTGGAGCAGGCCCTCCGCGACTTTCGTCCCCCGATCTCATTGCTGAAGCCGATCATATCAACAGCGGCGATGACGACGCCTATTGGGACGCCTACGGGGCAGCAGGACATGATCTGACCTCCCCTTTACCACCGCAAAGTGGCACTGATGCTGTCGAGGGAGAGGATGCGTATTGGGCACAGTATGCTTCTGTGCAAGGTTGCTATTTCCGTCTTAATGTCTCCTGCGAGATTTCCCAGTCTAACTGTCCAACCTCTCTAGGTTCTGCTGATTCCACTGTACCGTCCCCTTTACCAACCCACCGCAAATTCCGGCCTGTGAACCCGAATGATGGCGAATCAGCCTTTTCATTCCCACCGCAAATCGATCCAATCATCGATATTCCGGATGATGCTATCCATTCTCGCCCTCTCGCTTCTAGGCTAGAGCCCCCATCCCCGAACATGCTCGCGCATCTTCTCAGCACAATATCTCCTAGAAAGGAGAACTACTCTCCTGTTCTTGGTGACCCATATTCATTGCAATCACCTTCAGCTTACAGCACTGATCCTTCGGCAGCACAGACTATGGCGGATTCTGAATTAGTCACTCCCCCATTGCCCAACGAATATCTGGATGCATCAATTGTTTCTCCCGTCGCGGTCCGGCTCAACGGAGTTCCACTTTCCAAGTGCCATTCACGCCCTCAAGCAGAGGATAAAGCGCTCACGGATAGTATTAAAGGACTTTACTACCTTTGGAAGGCCGGAAGGAAGGAAGAGCCGGGTGATAAAGACAGAAGTGGCTTTTTGCGGATTGTTCAGGCGGCCATTGCGTACGAATAAGTAGATCGAACACCTATATTATCGCCATAGGGACAATAACACAGAAGTATCGAGCACAAATCGTTCCCCGTGCCACATCGAGATAAAAAAAATATCAAGCCTCAAGCTTGAACGACGCCTGAAGCAGCCCTCCAAGCTCCAATAACGCAAAATTGATTTGCGTGATTATTTGCGGATCCTGAGGTGTGGAAGTAGGAACAGTGGATGTGGTTGATGTTGGGGATGGAACGACGGTGGACGTCAAAGAAGTCGGGGTTGACAAAACCTTCGACGAAGGAGAGGCAGTAGTAGTTGGAGTCCATGAAGGGGTGTAACTGGTAGTCGGCGGCGGTGTCGAGGTTGACGTAGCTATGTCACTATTGTAGGACCAGGACCCATAAAGTTCTCCCTCGCTAAGGGCTGCAAAGTACTCGAAAAGACCTTGACTAAAATCTAGGCCACCGGGGGAGCAGCCAGGACACTAGCATGGGTAATATGAATGAGTCATGCTAGCCTGGCAAAATTGATAACTTGCCTCGTCCGTTATCTGGGCTTGTGCCGTTATCCCGTTGATGGTAATTGTGATCCACGCAAAGCAGTGGGCACCAGAATCATATTCCTGAAAAAGTAAGCACCACAAGCCAGGCCAAATGCCAGCCGAACTTACAGCAGAATTTAATGCGACAATCTGAACACAGGGGGTGAGTGAGTGGATGTGGAAGTGTAATTCATCAACAACACGCAAACAACACGTACAAAATCATTGGGACTGTTCGTGGCGCCACAGGCACCTCTGAAGAGGGACATTAAATTCAGGCGATTTTGCATCAAGCAGGACTTACTGTCCGTCATTGAAGTATGTAAAGGCAACATTTGCGTCTCTTGCATCGAACGTGCTGTACAGCTTATTGGCGTTTCGATGTCGAGCACCATGCTTCTCATGGTGTTGAGCTTGACTAGGAGAGCACGAGAGAAAAAGGCTTGAAACGAGAGACAATAGATGAAACGAGTGCATGTTCCAGCACGAAACGCGGCTGGATGGAATATCAGATCGAGGAAATGGTTAAGAACGAAGGGAGACGTAGCCTGAAGCAGATTTTTCATGGCAGGGACAGTAGACATTCTCACACTGGTGCCTCGTGATTTGACGGCGGCTCCAACGGAAAAAGTTACTGGCAGGTCCATAACATTCGCTTTACGGCATGACGGCCATTCCTCGCGTGCCTTTTCAGCGTCATCTTCACGGAATCCGGTTGGTCGGTTTACACGACTAGGGCAATAGCAAAGATCAATACGCCTGTAATTTGGGAAGTCGTTCTCGTAAGGGCCCGAGAGATGCAGTTGGCTGCATCCAACACTGTGCTTGTTCCAGTTCCTTGTTCTCACAAGGGGCGATGACTCGGAACTCAAGAACAAAAGATGTCAGAATCCCAGTTTGGCTTGGCAGAATTCCTTGGAGCACGATGTTCACGTAGACATGTAATAGTACCACAATAGCTCACTTGATTGTGGTGATGGCTGACGGTCATAACATTGTCATTCAAAAGACCGTACCAGTACACACAATAGGTACCTGTGATTGGCATGTTCAATTTACGCTTTACGAAATCAGTAGCGTTACGATATAGTACATTTACGAAGCTGGAGGTTGATGGTCAAACCGCGGTCCGTAACAAATCAGATATATAGTCAAGGTTGTCAGTTGACAGAAAGGTATCTAGTCCAGGCTTGTTCAGTCCTAAGTGGAGTAGTTGCAAAGTAGTTGCTACCGTGGAGTCCCTGGCAATGAAAGCACAAAGTTCGGCGTGATGGAGGACAATTATTTGATCTTCTTGAGCTGGGAGGAAGTGTTAATACCGAGCTGAAAATATGGGTGCGGCCTTACCCTCTCAGTTTGTCTGAAGACACCATTGTCGAGACTCGTAGCTTTGTCTGCGATGACATCAAGACGAGTGTTCTGTGAGTCAAGCTCATGTCCCATAGCTGTCCCAAGGGCTTTCAAGCTCTTTGTGACTTTGGAGATATCGTCAAGGTTGTTATCTAGCTCATCCTCGGCTTCATCATCTGAACCTCCCGCCTCGAACTGGTAGCGCTTTCGTTGTTCCTTCCTCGTTGCAAGCTGTTCCGCGGTTCGGAACCTGGAGCCGCCAAACCCGCCAGCATCAGTCTGGATCCTTTCGTCCTCATCCTGCTGCCCGTAGGTAGCTGCCCGACCGAGACGATTCTGAGTGTCTCTGATGTCCATCATTGCCTTCTCTCGTTCACACCTTTCATCCTCGTAGCGTTGCTGTATTTTGGCCTCTTGAGCAGCACGTTTCGCGTCCTTGTTGAAGGTTATCGCTGGGCGGAAAATCGATCTATTGAGTTTCTTGAGTTCGTCAATCTGATCTTCTGCCCGCAAAGTATGAGACTTGGACACATCAAGGTGGCGTTCGGTGTTTGCCAATTTCTCTACGAAGAGGCGATTATAAACTAAGTTGCGGTCAAAAAAGTTAGGCGTACCAGATTGGTCTGCGAGGCGACCCAAAGTCCCTCGAGCAGTTTCTTCGGCCTCTCGAGCCATCCGAAGCGCGTTTCTAGTCGAGTTAACGCTCTCCTGTTTGAGGAACTTTGTCTGTTGTTTAATGCCCTCTACATCCTCCTCATTCTCCTCTCCGGGAAGAGGCTCTCTACCAATCCCGGGACCATCGAAGAAACGGCCAGAACCTGCCTTTTCCGGATTGTATCCAGCAAACAGCTCCCCACGAGCCCGGTCCAACTGGGACGGGGCATCGCTGGTGTTCGATTTAAGAACAGATGACTCATAATCGTCAACCATATTCTGAGACTTTGACCTCCCCGTGGCGTTGTATGGATCTAGTCCGTCTCTGCTGGGTACGTACGTGCTGGCATTGGAACGGTAACTTGGGAGAGGCGAGGTGGTGCGCGATGAACCACGAGACGCACCAGATGGTGGTGCAAGCTCGGATTGGATGGGCGGGATGAGTGGCTTGTCCTTGCGCTTCCAAAAAGACATGCCGGACAGTGTCAACGGTTGGGAGGTATTCAAGTTGTATCGTGAAGAACGGAGACTGCTGCGACCACCTGTGCATACACTATATCACGTGACTAGTCCTAACTACTTGCGACGGTCAGTGACTAACTTATCGCCAAAATTGTTTCCCTCTTCCTCTTCCCCTTCCTCTTCCTCGTCACTGTCTTCTTCGTCCATGAAGGAGACTGGCATACCCTTTCCCACTGCCTTTATTTTCTTGACAGACACTCGCTCGTGAAACCGAACTTTTGATGACCTGATACTTTTATTCTGTACTTGCGGTACCGGTTCAAAAAAGTCATTGTAAAAAAGTTCTGTTGGTGCTGCTAGTGATGAGCAATAACCACCAGCATCTGTTGTCACTCACCAAGATCATCACCCACGCCTTCGGTCATTGAGTCATCGACCGAGCCAAAAAGATCTACCTCGGATTCTTCTGTAGAATCTTCGTCTGCAACAAAATTTAGTTTTCTTTTGAATACCTCCTTTGCTTCAACTTCGCTTGTTTCAGCGTTGAAAGTTGCAAGATCGAAAAAACCATCATCAAGGTCCGAGTGTCCCTGAGAATATGACCCCAGTTGGCTCAGCTTTTGGCCGCGAATAAAGTCCAACATTGAGGTTGGAGGCCCATGATCTTCATCGTCATCAGAAATCTCTTCCCGAAGGTCGACGACACCTTCCGCTGTTGAACTACCGTCCTCTTCCTCGCTGCTGAGCTCTTCCCAGAGACTCTCATCATCATCTATATCTATCTCTGCAGCGTCGTCCTCGTCCTCACTTTCATCATCATCACTATTTTTTCCGTCCAAACTTCCATTTTCGCCCTCGTCATCGCCAAGCAGAACCTGCAGGTTCTCACATACGCGTGCTGTTCTTAAGTCCAATTGTTGCCATATCTGATCGATGTTCATGCCCTCGATAAAGAGGGATGGGAGTGGTGTCTCTCGAATGTCAATTTTCTTCCGAGGTTTTTGCATCGGGCTCGGACTGCGCTTTCGTTTCGAGGTGCTACGTGCCTGGGACCTCGTATGTGGTGGAGCTGCCTCAGTGAGCGTAGACAATAATGTTCCTAGATGAGGTTTCGAAGATTTCTCTGTCTCGAGGGCTGGTCAAAGGTTCATTTAGCTTTCGATAAGTGTTCAAAGACGCGTATCTCACCCCATTCGAAGACGTGTTTTACCGCACACAGCGCAATGGAGCGAAGCTCGCTGTTAGACCCTGCTAAACATTCTATATGGGAGTGGATGAACGTGGAGAGATGCCCCAATTCAGGTGGCAATGGTAGGTCTCGCTCGCTCATATGGATGCAAGATGGAATTCCGGAATTGCGGTAAGAAGTCTAAAATGTTTATCTTTATTTGGCACCACCAACCTCTCCACCGCCATGGATTTCATTATGACTATAGACTCTGATGACGAAAAACGTACACTGAAGTACAACGGAAACCCCAAAAACGAAGAAGAAGAGTGTCGCATAGATTCTGACTTTCGCTTTGACCTATCGGAAGACCCATATGTAGAGCTGCTTCGGTCTGATCATTTGGAGGACGTCGTGAAAAAAATAGCCAAACTGGTATGCAATCTTTTCAATCGTTTCGAGTTTGGGTTGTCGAGCTACCCGTAGGATCCAGTGTCCATAGACGAGATCATCCACAGGCGGAAGCTGAAGCGAGTGAGCGCAAAACGCAAACGAAGTGATGAAGACGATGTCCAAGACGCCAGTGACACAGGAAGCGATGCTTATGTTTCAAGTGAAACGAGTATTCTCCAGCAACCGGACGAATCCCACGATGAAGAAGACGAGGACCCACTAGCAACATCTGACGAGTACTCTGAGTCAGAGGTGCAAGTCAGCGTCGCAGAGGACACTGAATCTTCGGACGGTTCGGAAGCTGAGACACAGGCAGAGAAGGATCGCAAAGCAGCCTTCTTTACTTCTGAAGTTCAGCAGAACGCCCATACCTCCTTTTTAACAATGAATTTATCACGTCCTATTCAAAAGGCGCTCAATACCCTTGGATTCGTCTCTCCTACCCCGATTCAGGCTGCAACGATTCCTGCTGCTCTTTTAGGCAAAGATATCGTCGGGAGTGCTGTGACAGGTTCTGGAAAGACAGCAGCATTCACCGTTCCATTGCTCGAACGTCTCCTGTATCGAGAGAAAGGGAAACATGCAGCCGCGACGCGGTGCCTCATCCTTGTGCCTACGAGAGAGCTCGCAGTGCAATGCTTCGAAGTTTGCTCTAAGCTGGCCGCTTATACCGACATTAGGTGTTGTTTGGCAGCCGGTCAGCGAATATCGTTTTTGCGCTTGGGCTACGCTCATTGAGGTGTATTAGGTGGCCTATCCCTGAAATCCCAGGAAGCAGCGCTACGAACCTTCCCAGATGTTGTAATCGCAACACCTGGCAGGCTCATCGATCATCTTCGCAATTCACCTTCATTCACACTTGATGCACTCGATGTCCTTATACTCGATGAAGCCGATCGTATGCTTTCGGAAGGCTTTGCTGATGAGCTGGGTGAAATCATCAAAGCTTGCCCTGTCTCGCGGCAGACAATGCTTTTCTCCGCTACTATGACAGACTCCGTCGACGAGTTGGTCAAGATGTCGTTGAACAAACCGGTCCGTCTGTTCGTCGATCCAAAGCATAGAACTGCCAAAGGGCTCGTCCAGGAGTTTGTACGAGTTCGTGCCGAGAAGGAAGTAGATCGAACTGCCCTGCTCGTGACTCTCTGTAAAAGATCGTTCAAACAAGGTGTCATTGTTTTTCTCCGCAGTAAGAAGCTTGCCCATCAAATCCGTATCGTTTTTGGTCTTCTCGGCATGAAAGCTGAGGAACTACATGGGGACCTTACACAAGAACAGGCAAGTCATTTGTATTCCTTCCGGAGCGTTGACAAACATGCGTTTAGCGCCTTGAAGCGCTCCGCCTATTCCGTGATGGACAAGTTAACTTCCTCATGGCAACAGACCTGGCTTCTCGTGGACTCGATATCAAGGGCATCGAGACTGTGATTAATTATGACATGCCCAATCAGTTAGCACAGTATCTTCACCGCGTGGGTCGGACAGCCAGAGCAGGGAAGTCTGGTCGGTGCGTGGGGACTTCTCTTGTTTGCAATATTTCTCTGAAATGATTAGTTCATTAACCTTGGTTGGGGAGGGCGATCGCAAAATGCTCAAGGCTGTTGTTAAGCACAGTGATGGGGTTGACAATATCAGGCATCGAATCGTTCCGACGAACGTGCTTGCTCGCTGGGTTAAGAAAGTGGAAATATTGAAGCCAGAAACTACTTCGATCCTCCAAGAAGAGAGGGAAGAAAAGCAAGTACGACCACTTTTCATGATGTTCTCGTCCGCTTCTCACTTTAACGCCTAGATGCGACGAGCAGAGATGGAACTGAGAAAGAGTCAGAACATGATTGACCACGAAGCTGAAATTTACTCTAGACCTGCAAGGACTTGGTTCCAGACCGAACAAGAGAAATCAAAGGCGGCAGGTTCGACGAGTAGTTTTATTTAGGGAGTCGCACTAATCGTGATTACGCACTTGCCACGTATAGCTGTAAGCAAACAACAACATGAACACGGTGCTGCAATCTCTGCACCGTCGAAGAAGAGGGCTACAGAGGATATTTCCATCGTTAGTACAGACACTTAAATCGCAGTATTTCTACTGACGGTGTGGTGCTTTCAGCCGAAGAGAGACAAATACGCGGGATTATCTCGCAGGGTGAAGCGACGTAAAATGGCGATGGAAGTGGACAAAGAGATTGGAGACAATGCGAACCTTAATGCTGCTATCCGCTCCGCCAAGAAGGCGGCCAAACCGGGGAAGATTGGAATGGCTCTGAACAAAGGACCCACCCAACGGAAGCACGGCCAAAAGTCAAAGGCAAGATCATCCACGGTGAGCACATTTGAGCAGGATCTGTCTACAAGGAGTGCACGCAGCGAGGGTATCAGAGCGAAAAAGGGTGACGCAGTTGCCGGCATGGGAAAACGGAAGAACGGCAAGCGATAGTTCAGTCGGTTGTCACAACATGCGAACGAGACATCAGGGCGTTACCGATTTTGAGGGCGGTTGAGTAGGATAAGTACTTACCATTGACTTTGTGAAGAACGGGTCGCTTGCGTAGTATTCCTGAAGTGGTTGTGGGAAGCACCATTTCGCGTGGCGCGAAGCCTCTGTTCTACACCGCGAAGGGTGATCTAATTAACTTCCGAGTCGGATGACCTCACGTCTCAAAAGTTTTCGCCAGAGTTCAAAACAAATCTGCCGGATCCTACTCTTTGCATCTTTCAATGGAAAGCAACGCGTTCGCGTCGCTCGCTACTCTCCGGCTGCCTGCGCCATGCCGACTTCTCTCCTCAGCGTGCTGTCCGGACAAAGATTTGATCATCTTAATATCGCGACTTGGCGGTCATGATAAGTTGAGCCTTTGGAAGTTACAAGGTTCGAAGAAATGGGAGGTAGATGTTGGGGGAAATGATGATGCTGCAGCCACGGTTGCTGCTTTAGTTTGGAGTCCCAGCGGTGAACTTTCATGCTTGTTCTCGAATTCACTCTAGCTCATGATCATACCCCTGGCAGGTCAGACAATAGCAGTAGTTCGCGACTCCACACACATCACTCTTCATTCCGTTCAAGATGGGCGAGTCGAACGTTACCTATCCATACCTTTCCACGAGAGTGCTCCTCAAGCAACTCGAACCATTACTGGGGTTTGGTGGTTCGCTGGTCACCACTCCCCCGCAAGCGGTGTCATCCCCGACATATTCAAGCGGAATGGGGTACAAGTAAGTTGTTCTTGAAAATTTGGCCAAATACCTCAGCTGTTGTCTAGACTGGTTCGGCGTTGTCTATTCTTAAAATACTGCCTTTACTCGATCATCTCAAGGAAAACGGTGAAAATATGACGTGGGTCGATCTGACCAATTTCATCATATCATTGACCTCTTGTCCAGAGCAACCGATTTATTCGCCTTTCAGGGGACACAGACGCGGGCTGCCTCACAGCGGTCGATCCCAGCGGTGATCAAGCAATGGCCAGCTTTGGTCCCATTCTTGGAGGATGCATCTATTGCTTCCTCAGGTCAAAGTCATGGCGCGCGTGACAAAATGGAAGAGTCGAAATCTTCCGCACAGGCACGAGAAGACGAAGACAGCTTACTCACTCTGATTGACGAGCGGGGCGTTCTTCATTGTTTCTTAGATGGAAGCTATTTCCTTGGATCTGTAGCTCTACCTGATGGATTGCCATCGGCTACTGCGTTCAAACACCCCCGTAAACCGTTGATTTTCCTCCACCCACAATCTCTTAATTCTGAGTTGCTATTAACGGGAATGCAACCTCTCGTTGTCGACATACCACTTCTTGTAACACCCAAAGTGCGCGATTTCGCGCGACTATCATCTGCCGCCCGCGAATTGACATGGTATATAATGCGCGTTGTCAACGAGGCCCGAGAAAGTTGGTTTGGATCGGAATCGTTCACAGGGGCTAGGGACATCGGGATTAAGTGGGTGCAAGCTCTAGAGAGACGACTCAGGGAGCAATACGGTCGTAAGTATTCTCTTCTGTGTTGTCGTTTCGGTGACATATCCACGTTTGCACAGACCAGAGCCCCAATGTCATCCTAGACCTCACCACCTTGCTTGCGACAGGGTCTGGGTCAGAGGGGCTAGCTGATTTCATTGCAAGCAGCGAACAAAACAGCGAACGAGTATGTTCCTCTCGATCATTACTTCATAATTTCACGCTCCTTTCAGAATCTTCAAAAATGGGATTCCTCAGTCACCGAATCACTAACAAGGATGCGTGATTATGCAACTACACGCATCATCCCTGCCTTCCAGAGACTACACATTATCCTGGATGAAATTCTTGGGTGGTCATACATGTGAGCGGCCTCGAGTTCATGGTGACGCAGTGGATTTCAATCCCAGATAAGGCCACAGTTTATATTGTTTGGCCTCAATGCAGATTATGTGACTTCTTGCTTGAAGATGATTGAACGTGGCATATTCGTTTCCTCATGGCTGGCTGCTGAAGCGAGGAGAGAACTTGGGGCGTTCAAGCAGTTCCTGTCTTTCGTTCGACATGGTCTGTACATGTCTACTTGTTTTTCGGTCGACCTCCTGTCTGAAATCTATTCAGAGACCATTGTTGCGAATCCGAGCGCGGAGTCACCACCCACTAATCCAGATCACGACATCCTCGAAGTCAACGGCTACTTAATATCCGGGCTCGTGACCAGTAAGATTGACGGGTGGTTTACGGGATCACTTCCCCAATTCAATCCTGGAGATCTTTCGTACTTTCGACCTCCCCAAAACCCTGGTAAGGGGCTTGAAGAGGTGTTGCAATTGGCTCGTGCCGCGTTGCAAGACCCATCACAAACATCGTGGCAGCCAGTAGGTTTTCTTTTGAAGTGGATATTCACGTCCTTTACATGAGGTCGATTGTTTGCTTTAGAAAGTCCCGTCCAATGATTTTTCCGATCTGGACAAGAATCTGGATGCGCTCGTACAGGAAATAGCTTCCTGGTGTCAACGGGTCTTTGCAGAAGCTTCTCAAGCTGCTGCTCGATCCGCTACTGTGTCGGTAGATGGTGGAGCCACCCCGCCGCAGGCAAGCTCAGCTCCCACAGAAGCTACATGTCATTTTGTCCGTCAGAGAGTGGTTAGCAATCAAAACGAGGTAAACAACATGCTCTTCGCGGTGGGGTGATATTGACCTAAAATCGATCATTATAGCCAGATCACCACCTGCAGTATCTTGCCGTCCATGTGAGTTCAGAAGGAGAAGCGTTTTGTGAGTGACTTGGCGTCATCGCCTTTTGTGAACTAAATATAAACAAAAAAGTGTGTGTGAGCCGAATGCCGTATAATCGGTACGTGGCAGGAGTCCACGATGACATTCAAGTCTCACTTTTGGAATGCTCCGTCCGCGAGTTTGGTGAAGAAGGAAGTGCTGAGGTAGATGTTTTGGATGTAGAGTTCTTTGACGACGAGACTCTCGTCCTTGTCTACCAAGCCAAGGAGACTCAGGGTAAGGAAAGCCTGTTCCGCTTGTGTCCAACTGCATGTATTAACGAGAATTATGATCAAGGTCCGATATTTGTCGCTACGGTGAACTACACCACACTAGGGTACCACCTACTCCAATCAGAAAGATACGTAAGCGGTCCCGCCCGAATAGATATGATGGCGAGCGTGTTGCAGAGGCGGAAGGAGGGGCATGTAAGTCTCGTGTTCTGGCCATGTTTTTGTCGAGACCTTGCATGCGGTGTTTTTACTGACGGCATGGTTCAGGTTCCGTGCAATCCGATTCCGATCACAAAATGCCGCCGATTGAGTGGGTGCAAAAACGGATCAGTGTCACTGGCGGTGAATGGGAGATCCGGACGCAGAGTTGTTTGTGTGCTGGACGGGGATGGGACGACGATGGAGGTGCTCGATATGGAAGGGGAGGAGCTGGAAGGAGAAGAGGAAGAAGAGATGGAGGTGGTCGGGCCATGACCATAACGGAAGTGGGTATGTGATTCCGGGCCGTGGTCCAGCATCGCGGCCTCGTTGTCTGTTTATCCCGTTGGTTCATGATTTACGGGTGTGTCCAAGATGAGAACAAGTGCCAAGGGCGAGGGGTGGAGCTGATGTGCCTTTTTTAGGGTCATTGGCGAGTGTCCGGACATTGCGGTGTGAACAGAACAGAAGGGTGGCACTTGGAGCAGCCGCTGTGTGACAGGGTTTGAGATGCGTTAACGCGACAACAGGCTTGGTGATCGCAATCAGCGGACGAGATTCTATCGGGGGGTTCCTGGAAGCTGTGGGCAGGGAGTTGGCTGTCCGGCCGGGAATGAATGCAGATCCGTGTACTGGGATTTGGATCACACTGATCACAGACGTGGGGGAGGTGTGGATGCACCTGACGCTGGCGCTCACGGCAGGATGATTGAATGGGCTTGACTTTGAGGAGCTGCCACGCTGGACCGTCGACTGGATTGTAAATACGCTCGCTTAACTCGATCACACCGCGGCCCTCTCCTCGTGCCCTTGATTCGAATTCTTTTTTTTCCATGCCATTTTAAACCTCCTCCGTCGCCCCAGCTCATCGCCCAATCCCTCCTTTCCATCCCTTCTAATCTTCCCTATGCCGAACAAGTTTGAACCCGGCCACTCCCCCCCAGACGACAAGTCCGATTGCAAGACAGACATTGACGATCCTCTCGCTCGCATGTCCGATATCGCCCTCCGCAAGAAGAAAAACGCGGATGCTCAGGCCGCCTTCCGCCAGAGGTCATCTTGCCTGCTCCACCCACCCCTCTTCTCTGATCGCATCTTTATTTAGGCGCGCCAATTACATCGCCACCCTCGAGGAGACAGGTCTGCACCCCCCTTCTCCTTCCGTCCCCCCGCTCATAATCTCCCTCCCCAGTCACCTCGCTCGAGTCCGTCGTCCTTCAACTCCAGGACTCCTGTCGCGAGGCCCGCCAGGAGGCCGGAGAGCTCAGGCAGGACAATGCCCGTCTAAAGCACGAGTCGCGCGAACGTGAAAAGTTCTGGAGAGCGCTCTGGCAAGCACGCAAGACGGGACAGGCGCCCGAATCCGACGACTTGCCGCCGCTCCCCTCCACCTTCTCCACACATACCCCGTCTAATACCATTGCCAATCGCCTCCCCACCTCGCACGGTAGCCACTACAGTGACGACAGCATGGGCTTCCAGACAAGTGATGACGCTGCATCTCTGTGCAATGGCGCTTATGGCGCTCCTCCGAACCACAGTTATCCGGCGCAATCTCCATCCTTGTCCTATCCTGGGATTGATACCGATCATCTCCCCACCGCTGGGCCAACTCCCCAACTGGGGGGTAATCGCGGTTCAAAGTTTGGCCAGTATCCTTATCCCGGTCAAACGATCAACCGTGATGCAGCGTGGGCCCAAAACGTCCCACAAACGTCGTCCGCCAGCGGTAAGTTGCATCCAACAGCCAATCTCATCATCCCTGACCTCGCTTATAGGGTCCCCCACGTTGACCTCGCCCGATATGTATGTGAACCGCTCCTTCATTGATGAGCAAAAAACACCTTTAAATCACTTGGAAACAACCCCTTACCTTTTCCCGGGTAGCCGGTCAATATCACCAACTACGTCGACGCCACCCTCTTCATCCACCACGTCATTGACGTCACCGTTTCAGTTCACCTTCCCTCCCGAAGGTTCAATCGGTCAAGAAAGACCAGAGTTTGACTACCGCAGGCACTCGAGCGCCCACGGCGCTGAAGTTACCCTCCACGGTGGAACGGCCGATATTTCACTATCTGGCGCTGGCAGTGACGGTGTCCGATATAGGATCGGTCCTAGGCGAGCGAACTCCGGTCCGGAACGCCCGTTGCTTCCTGCTATACCTCACTTTTCTGGTAGTGATAATGGCTCCCAGCACGAACGAGGAAGCAGCGAGGGGGAGTCGACCTCTTACTCTCAGCTTCCTAAATTGCGACCACGCCGTGGTCTTGACAGGGAGTCGCGGTCGCCCTCTCCTGGTGGTCCACCCATTTCCGGCACCCTGGCGGTGATCAAAGCACAAGCATTCGGCGCGTTGCGGAGAACGCGGACACGCACAAAGAAGTCTTCGGAGGGTGCGGCAAAGGTGGCAATGGAGGTGCTGGAAGCAAGAGGTATTGGGATGGGAGTGGCTACCAGCTCCAAGCGACCACGTTTGCATAATGATGACCCTGACATGGAATAACTTGGGCCACAGGACCAACAACACGCAAAGTTGATGACAAACAATATCCTATTGTGCATCTCTCAGTCTTCGGTTGGACAGACTGAAAGCTACTGTTTTACTAACTCTACTTAGTATGTTCGCCTATTTTCTAATCATCTGTCACATACATTGTTGCATGTAATATCATACCTTCAATGCACAACACATTCACTATGAACTTATCCGTGAAACACGGAACGCCTGTTCCCTTTCCCCGTCGGAAATATGCCGGTGGCTAGTGAGACGCATTCGAGAATGGCACACATCCAATTCATGGCCGCGGACAATGTACTTGGGCGGAAATTTAGCATGTGGGGTGTGACATCGATGCACCATTAGCGGAAGGTGGTGACGATCCTCTTCACATCGGCCCGTTGACCACGCCCACACCACGGTTAAATCCAGTTTAGTCTCGGAACGGCGACATCCCACGGCCCTCTGATTTCACTGGAGTAATATAGATGAGTCAACGGTGGAAAACAACGTGAGATTATTGAGATAACATGCTTTTTGTATTTTTGCGCCCAGACAAGCACCCCTGGGGCAATAAAAGTTACTGCAATGTAGATGCCTGTCATCATTGTGGCTATAGGTGTCGACAAAGGTGTGACGAGGGTGAGTGACACCGCAGTGACTGATAACGTCACCAAAGCTTGCAGCGCTGCCGACATACCCTGTGAATCCGTCCAAGGTTACTAGCTCGTCGCAGTGACAGAGAAAGGAAATGTTTACCCAAAAACGATGACGCAGTAACGGAAACAGGGCAAACAATTGCACAGCAAAGAGAACAAGTGAAAATACTGACAGGTCGTCAGGCAAACGTGAGGCAAGAACAACGGACGATGATATTGCCGCGTTCATGGATAAGACGGACGTTAGCCTGTTGGCTGTGAGAAATCAACCAGCCCCACAAAATGGCTCACTGCAGACCTTTCCTGAGTAAATGATCCGGGCCGCATGCAGCTATAATCAGCCAGGACTGTGTTGAGAAGAAAGAGGCACGCCGACAACGCCCATATGGAATCCGATGAAGTTGCGGCCGTCAAAGTTCTCAAGACGGGGGCAAGACCCATGAGAGCAAGGAGGACCAACAATGATGACTTGAACGCCTTTGAGCCTAAGAAAGATGGCTTCAGTGAGAGGCTGGAATCGATATAGCATAACAAACGGTTTGGCGGCATATGACTGGGATTGGATCTATGGAGGACCTCCCACATGGCATATCCAAGCACAGAACAAGCCACCGACATCCACAGCAACACGCGAGCGTCGATTGAGCGTTCCTTCAGTCTCACGAAGATCGCGAGGAAGATGAAGACCGTTCCAAGATGCTGTGTGATTGCGCAGCACATGAAAACCAACAGCCAATAACTGTATGGCGTGAAGTTGGCTGCAGTACATGGTTAGCGGCCAACTTTGTGATTCGTAGCAGATTCACTGACGGTTCCGCCGCAATGCCGATAAGAATGAATCTGGTGGTATGAAATTGTCGGGGTATGGACACCGCTCCCAAAGGACTCTCCTCCACCGAACGGTCACGTCAGGCTGAACGGCTAGGCTTCCCGCAGTGCATGAATGGACACTATCCGGTACCATTGCCATCCAACGCGTGTATCGTGCCCTACAAGCAAAGCGGAGCGATAATAACGGTGTGACGACAGATCGATGTACAACTACCACGTGGCTCGATGGTCGGTCCAATGCTTGCCAATCCCAATTGGTCGATTTGGCATACGACTCCTTCGGACTTGTCTCTACAGCACATGTCTGAAGTCCTAACCAAATGGCGATAAATTCCATCAAGAGTAGCTTTTCAATGAACTTTTTCGAGGCGGCGTTAGATATCTACTGATCTCGATCATGGGAACAATAAACATGGTATCCGATGTCCAAGTAACATTAAATAAACGTGTTAGAGCCTCGTGGATTCACCGGTCCGCTCGACTGAAAAGGAGAAGCCCAGATAACCCCGAGGGGTGAATCAATGAATCCTACTCGGTGTGAAATGGATTCGTGCTTGCTGATGGAGCCGGTTCCGATAGAAATTGAAAGGCGACCACGGCGATCATATTCCATGAAGCACGAGAAAGCCTGATGGCCAGGGATGAAAGGCGCTCTAATACATCGATCCACATGCCAGACTCACAGCTGGGGTTTAAATCGACAAAGATTCCATTGAACTTTCAGTCCCACTGCGATGAAATTGATGAAAAGAGGCAGGGAGGTTGTCAAAATCAGGTCCCCACTCACCACAAGTGGTTCTTCTTGCCTCGATGCAGGCACAGGTTTGGTCGACTTCGATGCTTCGAGCTGGGCTGCGAGACGACCCCGCTTCGGATTCGACGCTTGAGTTCCGCGTGCTTGTGCCTAACGTCGAGAGACAGACCTGGTGAATCGTCTCCAGAAGGGGTGAACCGCATCGATGTGCTTACCGATTTCAGTCTCCTCTCAGCGGCTTCTGCGGCTGCGGCACGGGCTCCATCGGTGGTACTTTGATAATTGCGGACGTTTGAGGGCGACGCAGAACCGCCGCCAAGCACTTGGTGACTGCCTGAATGAGTACCGGGTCTCGAACAGAGCGAACCCATGGAACACAACGCAAGAATTGTCTAGCGTCCACGGTAGGTGGGGTCGACTATGCGGCTACACGGAGAGTTGGCCCACGACTACTGGTCACTGACAGAGTTCGACTTGACAGCCAGTGCTGGTCTCACGTTTCCATGCGCGTTGCTGCGTATGAACCTCATTTATTCCTCGCTGCGCTCAGATAAGCAAACCGCATTTCAATTCCGAACCTCCTAGCCAAGTAACCGAACACAGGAGTTTGGTTTGGATCGTCGGTAGTGGACTCATGTTCAAGGCGTTGAACGTCAGATACAGCAAATCCTCTCCATTTGAGATGATATCTACGTAGGCAACCTCTCGGAAACCTCTCTGTACTCTCCCCTATCACCCGGAGGGCGAGCAGTGCGTTCGCGGAGATCATACTCTTCCAAGTGGCGATGAGGCATCCACTCCTAGAAAGGCTGAGCGATTAATTTGGCCCGTCAAGGAGATTGGCACACCTCCCACCACCGCCTGCCCAATAAACGCGGTATATTGGGGTCCATCCCTGCTTTCAGCATGCGGTTCTTGATCCCGGCACTCAGTAGCAATCCGAAAACAGTCAACAGAAACAGGGTGACGACTAGTTGGTCCCTGGGTGAATCGCGCTCTAAGTCAGATATGAGCAATCGTCACAAACGCCAAAACATCGTGGCTAACGGAAACATCTCGCTTCGACATCACCTTCCTTGCCTGTCGCCGTATCAGGATCTGTGTCGCCGAGAGAAGCCCCGTCACAAATGGTGAGCTGCTGGTCCAGACACCATTGTTTGGTGCAGGAGAGACACGGTTTGGACGGGTTGTCTGGAGCATCCATTTGCAAAATGGAATAGTTCGACTGGAAGCAGATGCCTGCGGCTCCCTGTTCGACTGTCGGGTGAACAGTGGCAAATAATGGGACATACATTTGCAAAAGTTGGTGACCTCCCACTTGGTTATGTTGCCTCGGGCGGGTATCTGGTGATGAAGCTCTAGCTGTTCGCCGACCAAGACACGGCTTTGCTACGCACGACGTGTAACACGAAGAGGGAGAGAAAAAAAATGAGAATGGTATGAGTACGCAGTTGTAGCATGATGAGGATTTAGCGGGGTCTGATGTTGTGGCTAAAGCCCGCGAAATGCAGTTTGGTGTTGATCATCGATACTTGGGCAGCGCGAGTTCGCGACAACATATCACGACCGTTCTCCTGGTAACTTGAATCCGACAAGCTCACATTCTCAAGAGATGGCGGAGTACGAAGATGTCTTGACCAACCAGCCAGTCGTGATCGACAATGTTTGCTCCACTCGCTGACCGTCGCGTCCGTGTGCTCACCTCGCTCCTCTCAGGGTTCAGGCACTATCAAGGCAGGCTTCGCTGGTCAAGATCATCCAAAATGCTTCTTCCCATCCTTGTATGTAACCACCGCGTTTTGCATGGCACTCCACACGATTCACACTGTGCCGCAGCGTCGGGCGACCAAAACATGTACGCGTCATGGCGGGTGCTCTCGAAGGAGACGTCTTCATCGGCCGTCGAGCCCAAGAGTTTCGTGGCCTTCTAAAAATTAAGTATCCTATGGAGCATGGGATCGTGACCGACTGGGATGATATGGAACGTATATGGAGCTGGATATATGCAGAGGAGCTTGGTACACTCAGCGAAGAAGTGAGATGTGTTCTAGTGCAACCCGCACTCATCTCAAACACTTGCCTTACAGCATCCCGTGCTTTTGACCGAAGCCCCGCTGAACCCTCGCAGCAATCGTGACGTTGCTGCACAGATCTTCTTTGATACATTCAATGTCCCTGCACTATTCCTTTCAGTCCAGGCCGTTTTATCACTGTAAGCTCATCACTCGAAATATTTACTTGCTGCTGACTGGGGGGATGAAGCTATTCCTCTGGGCGAACAACAGGCATCGTACTCGACTCTGGTGATGGTGTCACTCACGCTGTGCCTGTATTCGAGGGCTTTTCGATGCCTCACGCAATTCGTAGAGTGGATGTTGCGGGGAGGTGTGTGTAGCTCAGCTTGATGTGCAGCCATGGGTATGAACCAGCTTCCCAGAGATGTTACCGACCACCTACAGTTGCTTCTGAGAAAGTCCGGCCACCATCTACACACGACAGCCGAGCGGGAAGTTGTGCGGATAATCAAGGAAAAGTGCTGTTATGTAGCATTGAACCCCTCCAAAGAGGAGAAGGACACTCTCGGACGCCCGGAGGACTTCCGGTTGCCTGACGGAAACGTAGTTCAGGTAAGCTCGGATATTATGTATGACGACCTCAGATTGAAGATGCTCCAGCTTGGCTCCGAACGATTCCGAGCTCCAGAGATCCTGTTCAACCCTGAGCTCATTGGTCAAGAATACGCCGGTGTCCACCAAGTTGTAGTAGATTCCATCAACAGAGTCGATCTGGATCTGCGCAAGAGTCTCTTTTCGAACATCGTCCTAAGTGGGGGTAGCACATTATGTAAAGGTAAGTTATCGATGGTCACTAAACTGGATGTGACTTCACGTTGTGTATTGTCCATCGTAGGCTTTGGTGATCGGCTCCTCAATGAGGTCAAGAAGTTGGCCCTGAAGGACGTCAAGATTAAAATCTACGCACCACCGGAGCGGAAGTATTCCACTTGGATAGGTGGTTCTATACTTGCAGGATTGGGAACTTTCAAAAAGGTCTGGCGCTTGCATAACGGTCTTGAACACGGGGCTCACGTTCCTTT
This sequence comes from Xerocomellus chrysenteron, assembly GCA_038093415.1. NCBI lineage: Eukaryota > Fungi > Basidiomycota > Agaricomycetes > Boletales > Boletaceae > Xerocomellus > Xerocomellus chrysenteron. Next base: position 21,635 of record JBBPSD010000093.1, read on the forward strand.
TACAGATGTGGGTCTCGGCAGAAGAATACCAAGAAGATCCAGATATCATACACAAGAAGTTGGGCTTTTAAGCTGTTATCGCCTGCCTTCTCCTCCGTCATTCTCGCATGATACCCATCATATCCAACAGATGTTGTAATACACTTAGATCTGACACACTAATGGAGGTCTTTTCCGGGTTGTTTGCATGTGCATATGATCCATGGGCGTGCAGAGGATACAATGACATACGCCATATATACAACTTCGCCACGGTTGCTAAGGATGCTGATAGGCGATAAGTGATTGAGTAGGAAAGGATGTAGAGAGCCCAGTGTCGACGTGCAACCACTACTTTCCCTTCTTTGGAGGTTCTGCAGCCTTGGTCTTCTTGGTTCCCCGAACCTGGTACGCGAATGGTATGAGCCCGCGAAAACGAACATTCTATAGATGACCAACCTTTTTCGCGCGGTTTTTCCTTTCGTGTCGTAGCTTGCGAGAAGGCCGTTCAACCTTGGTCACAATACCACTCTAAGAATGCAACATGAGGAACGCAAACGACACGCGGATGATGGACCAACCCTGATCAAGCGATATTTGGGCTCAAACTTCTTTTGTGAGACCTCGTCATCATAAATGAGAGCAAATCCGGTGCTTTTTCCGCCACCAAAGTGTGTTCGGAAACCGAAGAGGACGACACGGTCCTTGTCAGCCTTGTACAAGGTGGCAAGCTTCTCCTGGAGGTCGGATTTGGAAACGTTGGGGCGGGACGGATGAAGGACATCGAGGACGAATTGACGGCGAGACAGGAGACGGTTGGTGATAAATTTGCGCGTGCGCAGAGTGACGGGTGCCGAAGTATCAGCCTGGAAGACATGTCAGAAGACTCAAGGACATCCAGACTACCACAACGGCATCCAACGCTCCCCAACCGAGATTTGGCGTGAAACTTGGCAGGATGGGTCTGAGGGGTCCAAAGACGGATGCTCACCATGATTGGGACGGTTGATCGGCGTTTTACGACGTTTTCTTGCGATGTCTTGAGGGTACTGTGAACCAGAGGCGATGAGTAGCAGCGTCCGTCCGGCGTTTCCCGGACACAGCCACTTCCACCCGGTAACTTGGTCAAGTATGTAATGTCCCTGTTGAAGATGCCCTCTAACGTTGCCGGCTCATTTGCCCCCTATGTACGTTCGCATATCCACCCTCCATCCGTTTCTCACTGGACCTATAGACGCCACCCCCAGACGATCCTTCTCCTCCTCCCCCAAAGCTTGTATCTCGTTCGAGAATTTGGTTTTCGGAGAACGCAGCGTCTTATCAATCGGGAAGCTTGCCGTTGGTCTCTGCCACTGCTACGAGCACAGATATAGAGCGTGGCCAAGACAATGAATGGGAAACGACCTACGGTCTGCGCGTTGACCTTTTGGCCGCATTCGCCTATTTATTAGGCCCGATATCAGGTTCGACAGCGTCCTTTTTCTCCACTCGTGCTTACATCCCAGCTTGGCGTCCAGCCCTCGCCTTACTTGTCTTGGAAACACAAAACGACTACGTTCGGTTTCATGGTCAGCTTGCACTGTCATCGTTCGATCCATTTTGAATATGACCGCAAGCAGCATACCAGGCGGCACTCTTGATGACCCCTCTACTCACCGCGCACATCCTTGCCGCGGTACTGCAAATTCCGTCGTGGATCCGTTCCTTTCTCGCTTTGCTCCTCTGTGTGTCAGGGTTTTCAATGGCGTAAGGCCCACACTCCGTGAACATGGGAATCTCGCTCACGGCTTACTTGCTTCGACGTGACCCCAGAACTCAGGCCTTCTTGGGTGCCTACAGGGGCGGACTTTCACGTTATCATCTCCCGAAACTTGGATCTCTTGCAGACCAGTGGGTGGATGAAGAGTAACTTGAAAGTCATCCGATCATTGGCATTTACATGTGGATGGGGTTACATACTCTATGTGTTGTTTTGTTTGATCTCACGAGGCACATGGATCAGATCATGTATGAGAGGTAACTGTTTTGCGTAGCCTGATGGATTACAGGTAGGGTCCGGAAGTCAGACGGCACGTTTTGAAGGAACGGGCCGGAAACAATGCCTCGAGAAACAGGTAAATCAAACCAAAGCAGGCTCGAGTGTGGATGGTGGGTAAGCAAAACGTTGAACTTCTATGAGATAGTGTACTGTATGAGATAATCAAAATGTCACAGGATCAAGTAGATAGATTCGAATGGAATACAAGTGAGTGGAAACAGAATGGCTACAGTTTGACACAAGTCCTTTGATTGATGCTTGGAACATATCCGGCCATACAGGTCAACACTAGATGGGTTTCAGGATGTATCAAGAACTCTGATGGATGTACGAACCAGAACAGCGCGCTCGGATGCATTCGACGTTCCAGACCCCTTCGATCGCCGTACAGTCTTCTCCCCGACCGTCCATCGAGCAACCCCCACAGTGTTGCAGATCATAGATTGGATCGACACATTCATAGTCGCTGAAATCCCCAGCCCTCAGGATGGGGCATGCGTAGAGCCCAGCTGGACACAGGCTGATGCTTCGTGATTTGAGACTGCGCCGATGTGAAGATTTCCCCGAGGATGGAGACGGCTTAGACGGGGAGCGTCGCGATGGCGTAGCGGCTCTTTGACACATCAGGGTTGACGGCGACCAGATAGAATCCTTGCCGCATGTCAGGGATGAACGTGCTTGTGCTTCTGGATTCGCAGGCGCACAGCTCGTTAGCTGGGTACTCCAGTACCATCCTGACGGGCATCGCGTGCTAGGAGGACTGGAGGCGCGACGGGCAAGGCAAGTCGCCTTTTCAGAAAACCTGGAAAGAGTTGAGACGTCGCGATCTGGGTTTTCCATCCATTTCTTACCAAAACTCTGTGGTGCCACAGGCGGTCGAGCCTTGGATGCACCTGCTCGTCGTCGTATCCCACGTATAATGACTAGGACACGACACCGAACCCGAGGATGGAACATCTGGCACTGGACTCGCGGGCAGACAGACAGACAGCTCTGTGCACAGGGTAAGCACAACACACTTTGACACACGAACATGATGCGTACGGCTTGGCCAGTACCAATTCTCGTCCAAAGGACACGCCACTCCGTAGCTAGAGCGACATCAATCAGTTCTCTGTTCACCGTATCGAGACGAAGACATCTTACGGAGGAACGCTCTCGAATGACCGTTTGCCAAGAGGTACGCAATCCCGAATCGGTTCGTACCAAAATTCATTTGCAGAGCAATTTCCAGCATTGCTCGTTATGAATGATCCATTCACCAAAGGAAATGAAAGTGCCGCCCAGATGAGCGGCAACATGTAAGAGAGTGTTCGTGTCTTGGACATTGAGAAGAGGGCACAGCCCATGCACAAAAGGATCGGGAAGGAAGGAGAAAGGACAGGGAGCAGGAGACAAACCGTTCTTTTACATCCTCACTCACCTTTGTGCTCCATATGGCGATTCGTGGTTCCAGTGCTTTCGGTTCAGCTGTTCATTGTCATTGTGCTTCTAATTAAGGTATTCGCTTAGGCTGTGGCGCATACAATGGAAGCAACGACTCCCCACATCGAAACAATCAGAACCACTCTGACAGTCAGTGGTCATGCGATTGAAATTCGTCAGATTGCAGGGGAGGCACAGTACTATTTACTCTTTGCCCGATTGTCCATGAACTTAGTAGGACGAGTAGGTGGGTATTACGCTTATTTCACCAAATGTTTCCACGTCATCCTAACCGAGAAGGTGAGTATAGTCTATTCTATTCGGGGACAGGGTGAACGCCTACCAGACTTTTCTAGCACTGACAAGGCCTTTTGCAGTGCACGCGTAGAGAAGTACCGAACATCAGCGTCTCCATCATTCTTCTGTTGTTCCAAGACAGGGATAATTTTCTGCTTCACAAATTCTTTACCCTCAGGAGTGTCCCCAAACGAAGTTCCCAAAACCTCCAAAGCCTTGGCAACATTGAAACGTATGTTGGGGATGGGGTCAACGGCGAGTTGTAATAGGGGGGTTATGATTTCTGTTTGAATAATGGGCAAAGTCAAAGAGGGCGAGATGGTCTACAGGATCGTGTCAGTAGGAATTGGGATTCAAGTAGGACATGAACAAACCGTGATAGCTTGCACAGTGGTCATCCGGTACAGGTAGTTGGGATGTTGACCCATGCCCACGACCTTGGGAACGATGGCGACCTTGGCCCACTCGACACCAAAAACTTCGGTCAGTTTCTTGAGATTTATAGTAGCGGCTTCGCGTATGCTGAATACGGTGTCCCCCAGCCAGGACATGCACAAGTTCCCAAGTTGCTCGTCGAAAAACGGTTTCCCCAACTGCGTTGCGAGAAGAGGAATGTACTCGATGATCGCTTGCCGGACACGCCATGACTTGTCTTCTGCCAGCTCAATGATGGCAGGCAGAAGGCTATCCGACAGGAGTTCGATGTCGATAACTATAAAAAATGTGAACAAGGACGTCCATGTAGTTTGTCGAAATTCTCATACCACCGTTGACCGTTTCGAGTTTGCTGATAACATTCAAGCGAACTTCGGGGAACTCATCTTTCAAGAGATGAAGGAATAAAGGAAGCAAGTGTTCGACCGTCGCTTCGCGACCAAGAAGTGGAGCCAGTCCACTAATTTGGTTTGCGAGAGCAGCCCTGACGTGTTGCGATGTATCGTGCGACAAGTCACGGACGCAGGGTACGATGCGTGCCAAGATGACCTCTCTTTCGATAAGTTTAGAGAACCCTGGGAATCGAACAAGATCAACACTGATGATAGGCATGAAAATGTGAATCGCAACGGTACCCGGAATCTGACCAGCAGCGGCGGTCCGTACTTCTGCCTCGTTGTCTTTCAAGAGCTGAACATACTGCCCGATTAATTCCTCTCTGACCAACTCGGTGCCAACCGCCTCGGCAAGCTGAAAAAAGATGGGTTATCACTATTCGTCACGACAGTGTTCTGATCGAGACAGACCTCGTTGAAATGCGTGGCGGCCATGTATCGTACTCTCCAGCTCTTATCGGCAATGCTATGTCTTATTTGTTTCAAGAGTTGTTCCTTGACTTCGGATGGCGAAAGCTGCTGTGCGATGACAATCAGATCTTCGACTGTCAATAGGCGCACGGAATCTTGATCATCCGACTGAAGTCTACGGTAGACCGGCAGACCATCTGAAAGGACATGGTGCTTGGAGAGGTTCTTGAGTAAAGGCTAAAGACGATTGTGAGTAGGTGGTACGGGCCACAACGGTGAAACACGTACGCCGAGCCACCGCGCCGCAGCGCGTCGAACCATGGGTGTATCATCGGCTCCAAGGGCCGCGAACGCCTTTCTCAACTCGTCCTGGATGAGAGGCGAGACTTTAGGGTAGACCGGGGAATAGAGTGCGGCGGAGGAAGTCCGCGAGGTGAACCATTCACCCTGCGAGAGGCGTTTTAAGAGGGGGATGTAGTATTCTTCTACTTGGGGAGTTGACAGAACGGCAGCTATTTTCGAGATGGATTCCGCGGCCTAGTGAGAAGAAGTGAGAAGAGATTGATGGAATTCAGAAGGGAAATACCTTGTCCCTGACCAACGTCTCCTCTACGGCGGAGAGATTCTCTAAAGGGCCGAGCAAAACATGAGCATACTGCTGACCACCGATGTATTCCTCGAAATTTCGACCAAGCTCCTCTGCCAAGGCGAGCAAAACCTCGTCCTCGTCGTCGACAGAGTCCTGAAGGAATGGAACGAGCTCGTCCCGCGCGCGATCTGGGCCTAGCGCGAGGGCTATCGTGGGTATGCTGTGGATGGCGTTGAGTCTGAGTTGGACGTCTTCTGAGCGCAGCTCGTCCATTAAGACTGCAATCGGAGCGATCTGAAGAAAAATAAGTACATTGTGTGCACGGTCGCAAGAAAACTCTGACGTCTTCTAGGTTGAACGACGAGTCCATGGTGCTGGTGAGTGAGTAGTGAGAGGCGAACAAGTCAGGCCTTGTTTTGGAGACGCCACACGAAACCCTGAGCCACCACTCTTAGATCTGTATCATGCCCGTGCAGCAAACTGATCAGCGTCTCATCCTCACACATCCAAACGCAAGTCATGTCTGTTATCATTCGCGCGCGTAACTCGACGTCTATCTAGGGCTCATCGGCCGAACTGCTCCTCTACGGGGCCACCGTGATATCCTGGAGGACCGGTACACGGAGCAACCCGGTGCCTGTCGAAAGGTTGTTCGTGTCCTCCAAGGCAGCGCTCGATGGCTCCAAGCCGGTTCGGGGGGGTATCCCCATAGTGTTTCCATGCTTTGGTCCTCCTAGCCACGAAGAGCACGCGCGCCTCGGCCAGCACGGCTTCGCGAGAAACCAAGTGTGGACGTTTGACAGCGTCGTCATGGACGACGGGTCGGGCGTATCTGTCCGTCTGAGTGAGCAACCCCCGTTGATACGTGTGTCTTGCTCAGCTGCGGAACAGCACTGGACCCGACGGCAAGCATCAGGGCGACGTATGATCGGTCGTTCCACCTGGCGTATGAGGTGACGCTGGGGGGGCACGGATTGAGCACGGACCTGCATGTGACGAATACCTCGGCGGACGACCTCGAGTTCCAGGCACTGTTCCACAACTACATTCGCGCGCCGGCGAACCAGGTTCTCGTGTTTCCGTTGCAGCACAAGCGGTATTACGACAAGACGGAGGCGACGGAGGAAGGGCGGAACACGGCGAAGACGGAGACGAGGGCGGGGGTGGACGTCGGGAGATATACCGACTCTGTGTACGAAGACGCAGCGGAAAGATACGAGGTGACATGGCCGGGTGGAGGCGTCGAGATCCGGGTGACGGGGATGAAGGATGTCGTGGTGTGGAACCCGCAGCAGGCGGCGGGGAGCAAGATTGGGGACATGGAGGACGGTGGATGGTGGGTCCGGCTGTGTGTGTGCGGACGACGCTGACGGCTGGGCAGGGAGCGGTACGTGTGTGTCGAGCCGGGGCATGTGAGGGGATATGCGAGGGTGGCGCCAAGGCGGACGTGGATTGGCGGGCAGGTAATTTCGGTGGTTGACGACGGGACCCTGGAGATGGCGGAGTAGTAGGCGAGCAAGGCACGAGTCCTTGGTTTTCACAGTCATCTTGTCCCCGTCGCTCGTTTTTTTTGTGATGCTGAGAAGCAGAGTGTCCGATCAGTCTTTCTCCCGAAAATCGACAAAGTCCGTCCCCGCAAACGCGCCAGAGGACCCCGCGCTCGCTGACGAGCTCGACTACATCACCGTCTCCGCCCCAGACACCGCCGACGCGCCCAGACTCTCCCGCCAGGTCGACAAGGCGTCCCGCATCCTCGGCATCTCCCACAGAAAGTCCATGGAGCCCATCCCCGCCTCCAACAGGACCTCCCTCCTCTCCACCCGCTCCGTCCCGAACACACCCACACAGCACATCCCCACCCTCCCCCTCACCTCCCTCTACCTCGTCTCCGGCCTCCCAAAGAGCCCACACACATGGACCCTCGCAGACCCCGACTCCGTCCTCGGCCTCCACCATTCGGAGGGCGCCGTCGCCCGCTGGTGGAGACCAGAGGTCCTCGGCAGCACCGTCTCCCCCGGCGCCGGCGGGGGCAAGAAGAAGAAAAAGAACACAAAGGGCGAGCCCACCGAGGTCCTCAAGGGCGCCGGCGCCCTCTCAAAGGCTGAGGTCGGAAAGATGCTGTCCAAGGCGCTCAAGGTGCCTCTCTCGCCCCCGCTCCTCTCCCTCTGCTCACCCTTCTCTCCTAGCTTTCCTTCACCCGCGAGGTCGAGATCATCGCCTCCACCCTCCAGCCCGCCAGCACCATACACAACTTCACCTTCACCCTCCCCGCGCCCTCCACCCCCCTCGCCCCAGCCCCGTCCGACATTGGCCTCCTTCGGGGCTCCGTCCTCACCGCCGATCGCTCTTCGGCTGCGCCCACGTTCGCCTATCCCTACACAGACGACCCGTTTGCCACCGCCCGTCCTTCCACCGCCTATCTCGGCCCCTCCTCCGTACTCGCCCCGCCCCCTGTCCCCACTTCTCCCATGTACGAGAAGCAGGCAGCTGCAGGTGTCGGTGGAAGCGGCACCATCACCTACCACGGCGTGTGCTTGACTGTCTGGAGTCATGCCGACGCAGAGAGGAGCGCTGCCATCCGCAGAACCCTCGAAGCCGGTCGCGTCAGAAAGGAAAGCGCGCAGTCTTTGGTCGCCTCGCGTCTCAAGGTTCTGCGCTCCTCCGTCGGTCATGGTTCTGCAGGCAACTCTCCCGGTGAACCCACCCGCCGTGTTGCAAAACGCGGGCGCGGTCCCTGGCCCGGCACAGATGGCGAAACCGACGGCGAAGGTGCAGAAACCGATGCCGGCGCTATAAGCGAGAGCGACTTCGACGTCGCGAGCACCGTCGGTGGACACGGCCCTGGCGAGAGCACCCTTTTCCTCCCAGGCGACACCGTCTTTTGGCTCCCCTATGCCTTGTGTGAGTCGTTTCATCCACTTTTGCCGACGCGTATCTCATTTCGTTTCACACAGCACTCGTATCTCGCCACCCCATCTATGACCTCATGAGGGACTATCTTACTCTCTCCTGGGCACGCTTCTCCAAGGATGTTCAGTCCCATACTCTGCAAATCTCGAAAATCCTTGCCCATCCCGCCCCACGTGCCGGCGAACTCATCAAACTCGACGCTTCCCTCGCCCCTATTGCTGGCCGCTCATCCGGTGGTGCATCCGGAAGCAGCAATAATAACGAGGACACCAGTCTCGAGGTCATCGCAAGATTCCCTGGCGGTCTTGACTTTGGCAGGGGGTTGGTCGATATCAACTTCACCATGTGGCCGTTATTCAAGTGTTTGAACATCGACAACGTGTTGACTGCTTGCGAGGTGCGTGCTCCAACTTTATTTTCGGCACTTTCTGAGCCTCTCTCCCCAAGATTGCGTTGGCTCCCACTGGTCGTGTCTTGTTCTTTTCTCGATACCCTGCGATGCTCGGCGTAAGTGTCCAGTCCCTTCCCTATTCTTGCCCTTCACTCTGTCTGCATTCCAGATTGCTGTATCCACTATCAGATATCTCGTCGAGTTGCGTGGGTGGAATGGCATCGCTCTGTCTGCGGTCCATGCACGCGATGCCAAGATCTATATCGACGATCCTGGCCCATGGATATTGGGTCTGGCGACTGAGGCGAGGTACAGCGTGCGGCCTGCCCCGGAAGTTTGTGTCATTGACTTGTAAGTCGCGCTTTGCTTATTTGTAGTTCTCACGTCATGGTTACCCTACAGGGACATCAATTACTTGAGCTGCCCCTCGCCACCTCCTGGCATTGTCTCCATCAAGCAGCAGCGAGACAAGTATAGGCTGCGGTTGCTTACCGCTTTCGAGCCTCACTATCACCCAGACCACAGCATTCCCTCGTATGTCCTCTTTTGGTATTTTCTCCCCGGTATCTAATGCTGCGATGATAGCGAGTTCAAAGAAGCCTTCCCTGCAGGTCGCTTCCGCCCTGTATGCAAAGTGCAGGCTAAGCGAGGCGGGGAGATGGCTGCTGTCGCCGATACTATCAAGCCACCCGAATGGTGGCATTCCACGCGCATCATTCAGGCGTTTGATGCCGTGCTCGAGGACAAGGTAAACTAGTTCGCACAGAACGTGCACTATGCTAACTTGCTCATAGTTTAGGAAGCCTTCCCTTCTTAAGCGTCTCTCCTCATTCGGTACCGCTCGTCGTCTGCCACAGTTGACTGTCGCGGAACAGCATATCCAACTCTCCATTCGCAAACGTGCTACTGCGTTTGTCGATGCGCGAGATGACCTTGAGACGAAGATTGGTCGACTCTCTCGTCGTCTCAACTTTTTGATGACCGAGGCTGACCTGTGGAGAGACAAATTCGTAACATTTGAACAGTACGCCGAGAAATTAAGTGTGGAGGCAGATCAGTTGAGGGGCAAGATTGGCAAAGAACAGAGGGAGACCAAAAGGTTGAGCGGCCTTGTCACTTTAACGGCTACGGAGAAAGCCAAGCTACAGTCCCGTGAGTACATGTTGTCGGCGTGTCGAGAGCCCATTAACTGGGAGCGTATCATCAGGACTGGTCGAAACCGAGCAAGCACACAAGGATGCACTCTTCGAACTGGAGCGGATGCGGGATACAATGGAACGCATGGAACAGGAACGTGCAGAGATGGTCGCCGAAGTGGAAGCACAGATCGAACGTGCACTCGCATCCATGGCTGTCGACATTGATGTCGATGAATCCGACTATAGTGGAGAACTCTCACCCCGCCCCGAGTCACGCATGTCCAATTCCGCAAAGTCTGCCAGTGGAACACGCTCAAGGCGGACTAGCGATGCCGTGAAGAACGACAACAGTGGTTCCCGGCTGCGCAGCTTCGGCACAGAGTCAACGCTTGCAGAGTCGTACGAACGTGGAATGGATGACACGTTGGTTGCTGGCAAATCCGAGCGGGAGACAGACACTATCACAGAGGAGGAAGAGGCTCCAGTGTCGCCGACAAAGAAGAAGAGATTCTCAGCGACGCAGAATGAAGTTGTACAAGATGGCATGATGGCCGTCGATGAAGGTATCAGTGAGCGCAGCGATAAGATCGCTCTAAAGGTCTTGCAGATCCAGCAAAAGGTCAGTTGATATATCACTGTTGACTTGCCATTTGCTGATTCGCTCAGCAGCTGGAAACGGCATTGGCGACGGAGAACATCCAAGAGTGGAAGAAGAGATCTGCAGGACACAAGACAACCGGGTCCGATTATGCTACAGATGAGCGTGCCGACGAGAGTTCGGATGCCGCTGTGCCCATCCGCCCACGCCAACTACGGGGTACTAAGCTCGTTAACAACCCTCCCACCAAGGCGAAGCGCAGGGAACGCAGTGACACAGCGTCCACAAATCGAACTGGCACCGGTACTATCACACGCCGCTCCATTGACGGCCCCGCTTCAGCAACGCCACGACATTCCACTCTGAATGATGGTTCACCTGCACCACAACGAGAAGACAAGATCCCAGTACAAGTCGATTCTGAGGCGGACGGTACTGACCTCCAGACGCCCACCGCGGAGACATCTCGTACATTGGAGCGATCGCTCCGCAAAGTTGCCTCTGGAGCTTCCTTGACGGCGCTTTCTCCTGCGGCGCCAACTACCACGACCCCTGCTTTGACACCCACCATGACTATTACTACCGATGAGTCTGATACCGACTTTCAGAGTGCCTGCTCTGCGAGCCCACGAGACAGTTATGGTAGCTTCGAGAACAAGAAGGCGTTGCAACTTGACTCGGACGACTCTGGAACATCCACAGACCAGGATTACAAGAAGAGGCACGTCACAGAATTTACCGACTTGCCTATGAGGGCACGACTTTCTAGTACAGCAACTGCGGTGCCGCAGACCAGTCCGACGCTGTCCGACATTATTGCCGCACCAAGTGGGCGCCGGCGTCAAGTGACCAATTAGTATGCCCGTCGGGAATATACCCCACTTCACACATGTATATCATTATTATCGTCACCATTGGATTCGCTAACGCTCCAGTCTTTTCAACCTGCCGTTCCTTCGCTACAGCTATTCACTCGTATTTGTTCATTGGAATCTCGCATGTTCAACTTCAATGCATATATTACAGTTCACTTCAACGTAGTACAAGAATGCTACATGATACGTATCCAACCCGAACTATCAATTGCCTGCTAGTCCATTCTACGCCTATTATTGAACGTTTTCACTACTGATGCAATTTGTGCAAAGAACCACGCTTGTGCGTTCTTGTCGGGTATCAGTACAAACTTGTCGTGGTCCTTGCCCGATTTGTGAGAAAATCGAATGCCGTTGTCCTCGGTAGTGACACCCTGTACCATGGTCAGAGGCAGATCCCACTCTAGGCGCAACCTCTTGGACCAAAACGAGAGCACCCTTGCGGTGGTCAACAAGACAACGTTGTCGCCGCCTGCATGGTCTGTCCAGACATTCAATGCCTACAGCATATACTCGGTCGAACACTTACCGATGTGAGCGACATAGCATTCGTTCCGGTAAGCACCTTGTTCCAGGTCCCTCATCCAATGCTGGCCGAGCGCTTCACGACTCGAAAATGGCTGGGATCATCGTGTATTGTGAGTCCAAACCAGAGTGACCATATCGCACGTACCACCAATACTCCATCTGAAGGAACGTGTCTTGGCTAGAATGAATTAAAATGAGACCCTGCACTGACAACAAGTTCTATGGCCACCCACCGGTCTGACGCGGTCTCTTTCTGGCTTATCGAAGACCGTCGTGGTGTTCCTTATCCCTGACGCGGCATCAACAATCACGAATGACAGAAGACGAGGGACCTGGCTACCTTCAGAGACGTTTGACGCGAGGTCGAACACCCCGACCGCAGGTTTGGTCAGGGCACTGTAATCACGTATTAGGTCGTACTATCGCGGGTAGCGTGTGTGCGTACCCAATGAAGCCCTTGCCTATGCCTTTGAAAAATCCTATGGCACCTTCTGTCTCTGCTCCCTGGATGGGCTTCGTCTAGTACTTCGTGAGCAATCACTGTGTTGGAGTTTATCCGTTCTGCATACCACAATTCCCTCCATCGCACTGACAACACTAGTGGCCAGTGCTTCACCACCCGCAGTTACACCATAACTAACAAGGATGAATACAGAGCAACGCGAACGAAAAGATTACTTCTTACATTGCATGACGAGGTCGATTGCGGCGCTGTGACAGCCTACGTTGCGCTTGATATTCCTCGTCGAACGTTGCGGCAGACAAGCCTGGAGTCAAGTCAGAAATGTCCCTGGAACGGGAAGAAAGTTTCTGACCTTTGCCCATGCTACTTGTAAACTTGGTGACACTGTCTGATAGACCGAACACTGTCTTCTTGACAAAACTAGCAGCACCCTGGACTTTGGGTCAGAACACTCGCCGTAGACCAGGCAATCAGTCAGCTACCTTTGCTATCCCGATACCTAATTCCTTGTTCCCATGCATGACAACGCCATGGTATGGTGCGTAAAAGATGTCTGCAACCCCAGAACTCACATTCGTGAAGAGGCCCACTGGATTCCCAATGAAATCGGCAGAACCGAGAATGCGGTATAGTTGCCGCAGGACATCTTGACGGTAGTGGTATGTGATACGACTTTGCAGTTCAGGTAGCGCCAGTCGCATATCTGTGATGGCGAGAGCGTTGAGCTCAAGAGGTGCGTCGTTGACATTCCCCAGTGTCATTGTTAGCGCGTTGACCACCACTGCCAAGGGGTTTCGAATGCTCAACCTGCATCGACATGAAAAGATTGGACAGTAGCATGCACCATCTACGACTTACTTCTCCTCACTGCTGACCCTTTCAGTTCGCATGAAAGATAGAATTAGCTGAATAGGGTGCAATTGGAGCACTTCAAAATAAACATCTCGTCCGGGAGCTGTGGGCTGTGGGTCTGGAATAATATCCGGATGCTGTATCAAGATACTTGGGAACAGATGAGCCAAGATCCGAATTTCACGTTATCAGCTTACTCTTCTACGTTCTCTTCCCATGAGGCACCTTTGACCTGCGTGAGATCATATATCGCGAAGAGAAAATCTTCATCGGCCTCAATTGTCAAGGCCTGCAACAGAATAGAGCAGTATTTGACGAAGAGGACACCGTGCTCTATAAAGACCATTAGAAAAATAATTCCTGGTCCCATATCTTCCCTACCTTGGTCCTTTAGCCAGACAACAGAGGCTTGAATTGTTGGAGGAACAGCCGCAGTTCCGCTGGCTTCCTTGGAAACAGGGCTCGGTTGGAGGAGAACAGGATATAATGCGTCGTGGAGTTGGTTGTCAATTTGAAGAGACCCACAACATAAGGTGACTGCCTGCGAGATTGGGGTATTGTTGTATTCGAAACGTAAAGACTCTAGTGAGGCATATACCACCTCAATCATCTTGCGGTTTATGAGGGATATTCCTATTCCTGCAAGATCGACTTCGACCTTCAGAGTAGGTGTGGCATCCTCTGAAACGGCCTCGAAACCCTCGACACTTCCCAGTGTGTCAGATCGGGATAGCGAGCCAGCAGTCCGGTGTTTGGGCTTATAGAGACTGCGCTCTGCAACATAATGAGTAATTCGCAATATTTGTTTGTGGCGGTCCGCCCGAACGTCCAGCGACACTGCACGTGCTCGATGTCGATCCTGGGTTACTGGTCAGCAAAACCAAAACGGGGTATCATTGGGACGAACTGGGAATTTGAACGGAACAAGAACACCAATTTCCATGATGTCGACCACGCGGCGTGCATCGTTAATAATCAACATGAGCTTTTTCCCCCTTGCGGCGGGTTGATCCCAAGCATATTGCGTGACGGAATGTGGTGCGAGCTTGTATCGTGGGATGCTCGATTTCATTGCTTCTACTTCATTTCGACCCGAGTCCTAGACATGGTCATTAACCAGCGGGGCAGCATTGAAGGAAAATTTACCCATTGGCAGACAAAAACGGTATAATCGCTGTCGTTTTCTAGTTCAAAGGGCCATCCATCTGCTTTTAAGAACGTGACGAAGATAGTAGATCCATCGATTTTGATGCTTGCTGCAACAATATCCACTTGGTTGTCGTCAGATGCTCTGGGCACTCGAAGATGAACGTTTCCGATGTCCTGAATATTGACAGGGGATGACCTAACAATTATCGGTCAAAGTTGCAGAAGCCTCTTGCTCCTGTTCACCTACCATCGCGCGTTGAGACCAGTGTACGCAATGGTGAGAAGCTTCTCCTCCCCAGCCTGCATGACTTGCAACGGGATACGTTCTCCTGGATCCAGTACAGCTCGACCACGCGGTAAGCCCTTGTATTCGCGGAATTGGATGGGGCAAGGTAGGTCGTTCTTCAACATAAACCTCGGCGAAATCGTGATCACTTTCGTAAGCTTGTACTTGCCCAGCCCCTCCGTCCATGATAATCCGAAATGATATTCCTCGTTCCGTTGTGTCATGGACGGAATCACCATCTCTGCGTCAGCCGCTGGTGCTTCAAGGCTGAAAACCTTCAACCATCACGAGAACGTCAGCATTCATGCAAATTCAGGTCACATGAAAGGCACGATACATTCGACCAACCCGATTCCCCGACCTTGAATACAAACGCTTGAGCATTGTGGTGAGGATGAGACAGCACTGCTCATGCTATTAGCGTGCTAGTCCGTAGTAAGGCGCCAGAGCTTACAGAATGGCAAGGGGGTGGCGAGGACGTCTTGGACATACATGAATAACCAATACCATGAAAATCATAACATGTTCATACCTAGTTGAGTATCACCAGCAACGTCCAACGGAGAAGTAGCGCGATTAGATCGAGCTGTCCTCACACTGAAAGGCATTCCCGACTTGTTCACAACAAGGTATGGACAGTAAATCTGGATTTTGAACGCTCCGCCGGACTCGGGATATCGACTCGACGTAGGTGAGATCGCGATATCTTGTAAAATAGAAAGTCACATACACATAATTGAGACTCAGGTGGAGTTTGCGATTTCTTTGATCGTGAAGTGACAACCGGGATTCAATATCAAAGTCAGTGTGACGGTCTGTATTTATGATGGCGAAGTCGCTTGGCCTGAAGACTGAAAGAACCATCAGCTCCGTACACCAGGAACTCGACTTATTCACCTGTATCTTGCACCTCCACATTGAGTAGGACCAAATGGTCCAGTTCCACTGAGTGTACTGGCATCACGCCACCCTTTCGCAGGTAGCTTTTCCAATTCTGGTCGGCGTTTTTGTCATAGATACGGTATTGGAGATTGTAAGGCAACAAGTTCTCCAGCTCAATCGGTGCACGAAGTTTGACTTTGATTTTGGGAGATTTCCTAAGAGGCGTGTCAGGAGATGTCGAGGAGCAGATACAAAACTTGCCGTGCAGCGGGGTCGTTGGAGTCTGTTTGTACCCATGCCTGGAAGCGGAAGGGTGCCTCCCGTTGATCGTTGTGAGGACAACTAATGGAGAGAGACCTCTTGGCAACTAGATCCTCGAATCGCAGAGACGAACACCAACGATAACCAAAACCTTCTGCAATGCTATTTGGTAGGTTTCAGTATATATCAAAAGTGTTATGCTTACGATCTGGCTGGAGTTTGATTCTGTTCTGTGTGACAGCTTCAATGGGCAATGCATAGTCTTGGCCAGGAGCTTCGTGACCGTGAGTGCGGCAACTCGAGGATACCAAGCAGCGACTAACCAATCTTTTCCAACGAATACACAGGATGCCCAGTGTGGTCCACCAGCATGAGTTCCAATGGGTAGAACGTCAGGTTCACCACCAAATAAGTCGAGCGCAGAGTCACTATTTTAACATTGTCTTCCACAGTTACAGCGCACAGCAGACGATCGGCATATTTCTCCATCCGAGGTCGCAGAGAGAAGGTGAACTCTCCCTCCCTATCAACTGGGATGCCTCGAAGAGCTTCCCAGGGTTTCCCGGAGACTTGAATGCTGATGTTGTGTTGTTCGGACGTCGAACCGTGCTGAAAAATTGGTTAGCTGACGACTGAAAAAGTTTGTAGCTGGACCTACCTCCCGTATCTTCTTCCAGTCATCAAATCGCCAATCTATGATCTGATCGTGATTAAGTTTGACTGCATTGCTCTCCTGCATCCCACTGCTGGTATCGTTATCTGACCAGATGAAAAGAGGAGAACCCGTGCGATTGAGAATTCGGTATGGAGCATAGCTCCCGCGATCCTTCTGCATAACCAGCTCTTGTTCCTGCCCCCACATGTTGATGGAGGTTGTCGCAAGCTCGGCAAATGTAGTGCTGAGATTGAGGTTCAAGCGCTCACGAGCAGCCATAGAGACCTTGAGAGCGCTTGAAGCTTGATCCTTACTCAACTGTCATGATCACTATCAGCGCAAACCGCCTAGGTAGTCAATTAGCCAAAATCACCGATAGCGTAAACTTCCAAGGGTCAATTACTAACAACACAAGGTCAGCCAATTTGATGAACTGAACATGAAGGAGATCGTACAAGGTTCCCAGTGCGAATTTGTAAGATTCCAATAGTTGATCTGCGTTTCTAGCACGGCTGATGCCTGGAGCTAAATTGCGCGTGTCAATCTCGCGAACTTGATCTTGCCGTGAAGGGCTCACCCCTGATGACCAGTCCTTAGCCATCAAGATAAAGGGCTTCACATTGAATTGAAGCATAGGCTGTTCGTGCAGATCCCCGATTAAAATCAACCTAATACCATGAATGGTCCCTTTCATCTAAAGCCGTCGTTATGCACTTTTCACAGGTGAGTGTGCCGCTAGGTTCATACCTGTTCCTTCGACATGACAATATGTGCTTTCGCGGGTGTTCGTCGCGCACCCACTACGGATGATGCAGATCGAGTAGTTCGGGTTTGCATGTTCGGGGGCTGTTCTCCGCCGAGCGAGGTATCCCCCTGCGATCTAGCATACAGCTCAACGGCTTTTGTGGCGATCGCGGTGATGAGCATGATATCACGGTAGGACGCCCGAAAGACTATTTCCGTCGATGAGCTTTCCATTGATACATGTTGTTCTGGTTGAGAGGCCCGACTGTCGAGGGAAAATGTCAGGTCGATATCGTCCAAAAAGCGCACGGTGTCCGATTCTGCTCCCATTCGTATCAGCGACATCCCAAGCCGGCTGACGCTCAATGCCATGACACCCTATGATCAGTCAGCATCTCACCCGTGATTCACTGGAGTGATGCTGACCTGCTGAGACATTAAGATTTGATTTATACGAAGTCTAATAGCCTGGGAACAGGGATCGGTATCGTTTTCTAGCACACTGATGGAAACGTCGTGAAGTTCGAAGCGTAAGTGGGTGGTAGAGACCACCGAAGATTCCTTTCTGGTTTCTCTTTCGTCGGTTTTGTCAGAGACCTTTGGACCTGGGGGGCCACTGGTGAAGAATGACAGAAGTGAGAAGATGGGCTCCACGGAAAAGATGATGTGAGGAGCATCGACTGTCATGATTACAAGAGCAGAGGTACCGGACGAAGAATAAAGGACCATGAACTGGTTCCGTTCATGATCAGCAGCGGGGACAATTTCCCTGAATTTAGATCCGCCAGGTCGGGTGTTGCTCGTGGTAAATGATCGTAAGACCAACTGGGCTTCAGAAGCCCCGTCAGACATTGATTTGGAACGCAGGCTGACGTCATTCAGAGCAAACCGTGCAATCCCATGATCTCTAAGATCCGCCTCGGTGGTTGCCTCTCTGTCATACAAGTGCAATCTGACAGCAGCTATAGATGCCACTAGGTCAATAGTAGTCCAGGGCTGATTTCCGTCGAGAGTAGATGATACGCGGATCTCGGGTTCTAGATTGACAAGGGACGTTTGCACCTCCGGGGTAGCCAACAAAGGGTTGCCGAGACTCGAGACGGATGTTGCAGCAGAATCAGCCTGAGTGTTGCCTTCAAGAACACCGGCAAACACGCGCGGTATTGACTGAGACAGTGCGACGAGAATCTCGTATTGGATTTGAGTGAGGTAGAGCTTTATATCGGATATTTTGATAGCAACCTGTCATCGCGGGTGAGTAGCGTCCACCTTATCGGAGTCTGAAGCATACTTGAGTATCCGGAATCTCATTATCTTGAAAGCGATCAATGTGTGCACGTTGATAAATGTCTGCGATGATACTGATGTCATCGACAATCTTGAGTGTGGACAGTTTGCCGTCGTAATATAGGTCCGACACAAGCTGTATGCCATTGAGACTCGCCGAAATCCTACTGATATCCCCGTTAAAGGAATTGCTCGCGAAGACCTCACCGAGGCGCATCGTTACAATGTCAGGAAGGCGTGCAGGGTCAGAGGGGAAGGCGACAATGGGAGTCTTCACAGAGATTTCGAATTGCATACGTTCGATTTCAGAGGCTCTCTGTACAGCTGCGTCGCGAGCTGTATCATACAGGATCTTGAGCTTCGCGAGTTTTGTGAAAAACAGGTACATGTCGTGGAAGGGTTGCTCGAGGAAGTGAACTTTGAGCGAGCCCGCGGCCAAGTAAATGGCTGATTTGATGCCAGTGTATCCTTCATCCTCGGGGTCATAGGTCTGGTATCTGAACTCGGCAAAGTTGCTGCCTTCGATGGACAAAATTTGTTTAAACTCCTCTCTGCAAACATCCACGGAGCGATCATCGCTCAGGGCTAGACTCCCCAAACGACCAGTGATACACATGGTATTCGATCTCAAAACCATGAGAACAGAAGCCGTTGACAGTGAGAGAGTCGCCAAGCTAGCGAGGTCGTTGATCAATACAACTGCTCGTCATAGTGAGCGGAAGCGCTGCAGCTACTTTTGCCATTACTCGCCTTGGATGCTGTCTAGTTTCACGGCAATACGGGTAGTGCTGGTGGATCGAGGCTGTATCTCCGTGACGCCGGCAGGTTCCAAGTTTTCAACAGTCACTGAAGTTCCTTGCGGAACGAATGTCGTAATTAGGAAGTCGTAGAGGGAAATGACAGGCTCCGGTGCGGCATTGAAGATGAATGTCGATAGCCGGACATCGACACTCTGCTCAATGTTGTCGTAAACTGTGGAAAACTCTGGAGAATTTCTCTGGACGCGCAGATACGAGACTGAGAGAAGGTCCTTGTCGTCACCGTCATCCGTGTCATCCGATGAAATGAGTCGAATCGGATCATTATCAGCCTGCACGACATTCATGATTAATGCCCTTCGCAAATTGTCAGCCAAAACCTAGATTCATTATGCTCATGCTCACCTGAGATTGACATCCACAGTTAGATTGTACTTAAGGAGCACTAAGCCAAGCCGAAAGCGCTGGAGGGTGACATATCCAAGCGACTTCTCGCCCCCATCTGGAGCTGACCGTGAAATGGACGCCCGCAAATCGTCGACAGCGAAGTCGAATTCGAAGATGTGCTGCCGGTGTTCCGGATTCTATTGCGTAGGTCAGTGAGGCTCAGGCAATGAATGACGATATCTACTACCTCTGAGGTCCCGTCGCTCGCTTCAAAGAATACATCGTCGCGATAAGTAGATGCATATTCGGTTTCAGATTGATTATCATCAACGTTGTATTCCAGTGCCGTGGGCGAGAATAAACCCGTAGACAAAGGCAAGACTATGGATTCCGTATCGGTGTACGGTGGTGACGACTTTGGCTTGTACCTCTTCTCGGATTCCTCGCCAAATTGTGGAATGGTAACATCAATTAACCGCATGAGCGTCTTATACTTCGTATCAGATAGATTGACATGTAAACTTGGGAGTTTCCCGGAAACTTTGAATCGGGCAAGGTTGAGAGCACTTGGAACAATTGAATTCTGCACTTGAAGATCGATGTTAGTACGCTCCAGTAGGTGAAGGTGGTTGCCATGCTTCGACGTCAGGGCGTCGCGACATGCTTGCAAATTGGTGCCCATGATAAACTGCGGTCGATCAGTACATGAATCCACAATGCAAGAAGCGAATCACCTGCGCTGCTTCGAGCTTGAGCATCACTTTATCATACATAAGCGATTCCAAGCGCATATAGTCTGCTTCGCTATATTGCTGATTCTTTTTGGCTTGTAGCTCGCGCATGGCATCTTTGTCAGCGAGGTCGCTTTCCACAGCAATGTGTCCTGCGTCAATGATCAAGTGACCACCGTCGAAGGAAGTGATGCTGATGGAAGGTTAGGTCATATAGGAAAAACGTCGATGAGTGCGCATACTCCTCAGGAATAATGATAACAGGTGCATTCATGTCTACTTGCAAATCAATCGTCTTGTGGGATTGCAGCGCATGTTCCAAACCGGCCCGAGTCTCCTTTCGCAAACCCTCCAGTGTCTGACTGGCAACGTTCTGCGATACAGTCATATCATGAGAGAGGGAATGCACACATTTACTCACGAGCAACGCTTCCACTGACTCCAGTTGACTCTCAGGGGGTCTCAAGAACTTTACGATTGCTTCAACATACCCTCGGTGATATATTATTTCCATGTGGCGCATGCGAGCTGTAAGAGCAGTGTTTGCCCGCTGATCGAGTGGATTACTCTCAAATTTGAGGTAAAAGAAAGGTTCGTCGGACTCCGCAAGTTTCCCTGGCCTGACATGCTTGGCTATGGGATTCTTGACTTGCACGATTTGAGGATGAAGGGTATTCTTGGTGGTCCCATCGAACACACTCAGCCCCCCAAGAGAGACGGAAGCTTCAAAATTGTCCGGTCTTTGAATAAAGTCAGCACGGAATGATTCAAAAACCATAGATATGATATCCGAAGCCGCTCCTCTTGGATGACTCTTCAACGCAAAAGACCCCTTTCTTAGCTCAGCTGCAACTCGCAACTTCACAGCACCCCGCGGTGTTTCCAAGGAAGCCGCGATAGCAGATTTTTCGTCGTAGTCGAGGATATCGTATAGCTGCCTTCGTTGCTCCTCAGTCATCGGACCGCCGAAACCTGCATCCACATTTGCAACATCAGCGTTTGCAGAGCTCCATAGCCAAGATGTCCAGCTGCGAGCTTGTTGTCGCTGAGTGCGCTCTTCCTCCAGCTTTTTGCGTTGCGCGAAATCCTTCCGTAGACGAGACCGCGCGATGGATCTGTAAAAGCGGATGTCTTCATAGGTGAGTTTGCATTCCAACGCTGCGATAGAAGCAACCTCCTATTCCCAAATGATTGAACAGGGAAAGTCCGTCCGTCGAGAGGAATACGTACATGCTCTCGAAGAGTATTCATGAGTTTTCTTTCAAAAAGTTCCACGTATTTGTTTCGGTCGTCACGACGTTCAGCAAAGTAAGCCCAAGTCCATTTGCGCCGTCGTTCGTGGACGCTGTTTAAAATTGCTGAACCGGCGAATCGCAGACGAGCTCTAGCGCAGTTTCTCGCAAAGTCTTCATCACTTGGTCGGAATTTGCGGTACTGAAAACTTCAGTAGTCTGTGGTATAGCATCCACATCTGAACTTACTTGATGCTGACGGATATAAAAATGGTACATATCCACAAGAGATATGACGTCCCGGTATTGGTTGTCATCCAAAGCTACGCCGATCTCCTCGAAACACAGATGCACGTCAAACTGAGGTGTCTTGTCGTCTACCTTGTGATTCACGACAATCTCCAGGAACTCGGTAAGACCATACCCCATCATTGTCAATACATTACTTACTCTGCCTTCTCCCGACACGGGACTAAGGATGAACTGGTGAGAGGAATTTTGGTCATTATGGGAGATCTGCCCACAAATGTTAGTTATAACAGTAGATTTGGGTAGTAGCATACCATATCCATGAACTTCCTCTTGGTTTCATGCGATGGAAAGCCAGCCATGCTAGGAGAATCCGTATCAAAGTAGACGGCCAGGGATAGCAGGCTCGACAACTACGCCGCAATGAGTGACGACGAGAAGCTTTAAGACGCTACCTACTTTATGAATCGCGCCCGCGGTGCTTT
This sequence comes from Xerocomellus chrysenteron, assembly GCA_038093415.1. Lineage (NCBI taxonomy): Eukaryota > Fungi > Basidiomycota > Agaricomycetes > Boletales > Boletaceae > Xerocomellus > Xerocomellus chrysenteron. The sequence continues at coordinate 44,066 of JBBPSD010000093.1, forward strand.
CGATGAATGCTGGTTCCCAATGTTCATTGACCGACTGGATGGTAAAGCCGGCGAGTGTGATTCCTGCAGCAAATGGATGCTACAAGCAATGATATGGATCAAGGAGAGTCGAACTGATCCAACGATCATACGTACACCAGGAACACTCAGCTTGTCTTCGTATCTTACGTGTATATTCTTGACTGTCACTTGCACATTATTGATTATCTTGGCGGTTAAGGAAGCCCAAAGACCCTGTGACTGGGGGGAAGCGTCTGTTAATCCGGATTTAACAGATGAAGAGCTATTTATATCAAGCTGGGAAGTGACACACCCGATGAAACCTCTGCCTGTCCATCCATGTGCAGCAACTCGGCATTCTCGAGGCGCTCTTGCTTAGTGGCTCGAGCCCTGCGTTCCTCCTCTTCGGGATCGATGTAATCCTGCGGGGAAGGCACTACAAGAAGGTAGACATCTTCAATGAGTATTTCCACTGGCTGGCTACCCAAGTTCATCCAATGAAGGGACAACGTGAATGTCCCGAGATACCCTGGAGACAAAGTATTAACGACTGTGGGAGAGAAAGTTGTGTACCAACCTTCGAGAACGTCGACGGGAAGTCTGAACTTGTCAAGAGCACCTCTTTTGAGGCGTAGGTTCCGCAACGTCAATTGACCTAGAGATGGCACGACGTTTGCGGGAGTTGGAGAAAATCGGGTGAGAGAAATGACCTTGTCCTATTCCATAATTAACCTGGTTCATATCGAGGTTCTCGACATATGGGGCGAGAATTCTGTTGAACAACTACGCCAGTCGATGTTGAACTGAAATTCGTAGATGACGTTGGAAGTGACACGCACGACATTCAAAACTTCCTTTCCTGGGTCTAACCACCACATTGTGGCGAGACGATGGTCGTACGTGTTTGTTCTCCGAAGTCAGTCGTTGTCGTTGGCGAAGGACTGGGTCACTGGGAGCGAATAGGGCATTGACAAACAAGGAAAGCGCAGCGTCGTCATCTCACGTGACTTCATCAGTATCTGCTTCCGCGCAAGCCATCGCAACTGTCCCTCTCTTCACGTAAGCTAACTCTTGCACTGACTGATCAGCCTGTCTACCAGCTGGCCAACCTGACCGGCCTGATCTATGCAACAGAATTTAAACCCTTTGCATAGTAAGCATCCTCTGCATCGCGCGTATTCCACAGTCACTAGTATACTTGTCGTCGGGCGACCCCATGGCTTCTACCGCTCAGTCAGACTACCGTCTCTGCCTGAGGTTCTGACCATGCGATCTCGATCACTTAGACTGCTTTTCATCCATCACCTTCCCGAAACTCCTGAGCTCTGGTCTAGTCTGAGCGCTACCCAACTCGTCGCTGTGTTTCATGTGTGCATTGCCAACTGAATTGAGCATTCCAAGCTCAGGACCGTGACCGTCGAATTCAAACGCTACAAAATGCCTCGATCAACGAGTCTGGGTGACAGCGCTGCGTTTGCGGAATCACCGGTACGCCACGGAGAAAGTCATTTTTGGCAGACGTCAAATACGGCCCCGCACCGAGGTGACTTTTTGGAACCCCATCCACGTTTCGCAACACGATATGGACGAAGCACGCGACGGTCTACAGTTGGGATGTTGCCTGAGTCCAGCGTGGAAAGGCTGAATTCCAGACATTTCAAGTTTTTGGACAGAATGTGGTTTGTCACCGCTAACAACATAATGTCCGAGTCAATCTCTGCACGGCGGAAGTGAGTCGAATATCGGAGGAAAACAAAGACTCAGTTAAATCGTATTAGCGATTGAGGGGAAAGTAACCGGGTTCGTCGAGGACCGGGAAGAGAGAAGGAATGACAGGAAAGGGTCACCGCCGGAATGCTGCGCCGGAGTCACACACTGTCATGTCACGCTTCCCCAGTTTACGCCATTACCTTGCTTGCGTTCAATTTTTTCAACTTGTCCGTCACCGTCATGGCCCCCCTCGCCGACTTTCTCCTCACCGTCTTGCCTGCCAACGTTCTCCCTTACTATCTCTCTCACTATGTCCCAGGCAAGACACCCCTCTCGACGCTGCCTGTCGTGTCGGCGACCCTGGCATCCTACCTCGGCATCATTTTCGGCATTCAGGAAGTCATGAGGGACCGCCCTCCACAAAAACTTAACACTCTCTTTCGTGCTCACAATGCTTTCTTGACATTGGGAAGTGGTCTCCTTCTCGCCCTGATGGTCGAAGAGGTGGCATCAATATGGATCAAGTCAGGCACATTCGGTGCCATGTGTGACGAGACATCATGGACACCAGTCAGTCCTTCCCAGTCCCTCTTATTCCTCACTCGTCATTTCCAACGCTCCAGAGACTCGAATTTTACTACATGATTAATTACTACTTCAAATACATCGAGCTCTTCGACACAGTCTTTTTGGCGCTGAAGAAGAAACCTCTGGGTATGGGTTCCCTTATCCTGCTAGTCCACTCTTACAATACGCATGCCTAGCCTTCCTGCACGTCTTCCACCACTCTGCAACGGCTTTGTTATGTTTTACACAGTTAAATGGCAAGACGAGCGTTGTAAGTTCCAACCTCTCTCACATTTGTCTGTCTCTCATCTCAATTTTCTATATCAGTCATGGGTTGTCATTTCCCTGAATCTCCTGGTCCACGTCATCATGTGTGAGTGCCCGGGTGGATTATCGGCGCGGTTGCTGAATGGCCCGCAGATTATTACTATTATGCGACAGCCGGTGGTGCCAAGATTTGGGTATGTCCATCGCTATTATAGCTCGTGTTGGTCTTACGAAGGTCTTTTAGTGGAAGAAATACTTGACAAGTATGCAAATTACGCAGTTCATCATCGACCTCTTCATCGTCTACTTTGGCAGTACGTGTAGGCTGACTGTCTAGAGGTCTGAAAGATGTTGACACCTAGTATAGCTTACCAGCATTTCGCGCATTCCCGTTTCCCTCATCTCCCTCACATCGCGAACTGCGCTGGGACGGAGACCGCTGCGTTGTTCGGCTGCGGACTCCTTTCAAGCTATCTCGTGCTCTTCATCAACTTTTACATTCAGACATATCAAAAACCTGCAAAGGGGAAGAAGCCTGTTGTTAACGGCAATGGGCATGCCGACACGACAGGGTATGATTATATTCATGGCGTAACGTAACGTATCGTCTCATGTATCATGCACATGGCAGGTTTAAACAAGAGTGAAGAAACTCGGGCTGTCGAAACGCCGCTTTCAGGCTCATACAGAAACCACTCGTCTAATTTACTGCTGTCTCGCATCAATCTAATGCTTCACTCAAGATTTTACAATCTACGTCCAGCTGTTCATCAGGTTACCCTCCTTGGTCGCATTCTTTATTCTTTGCGATGAAGGCTATTTTCTGCGTATTTGACGCTTGCATCTCATTATTTACCACTAGATATTTCGCGGTCGTTTTCTGTTGATACCAGGGTTGTGCCTGGTGTGGTGGTGGTGCTTGGTTTGGGAGGGATATCACGCTAGAACATGAAAGCACGACGTTGTAGTAGCACTGTTACTTGCGAAACTGCACCTAGAAAATGCCAAGTGAGCGAAGCCATTGAGTGCGCCGGTACTTACATGAAGGGCCGGACTTCAGCTTGTACTGCCATGTCACTCAAGGAGTCCCGCATCCCTGAAGAGGCTTCCCCTCGCGAGTTCATCGTCTCTGCCGAGCTCCATGTCCCTCCCACAGCAACGCTTGGTGTACGCAAGGTGTGCCTCCAGTCTCTTTATACATTCTAGTTTACCTCACCACTCTTCCTTAGCCCGCGGTTTCACGCCGCAAAGTTGATCGCAAGGAGCTCCGTCATTCCGTCGAGGATGTCCCCAAGAAGGTCAAAGGTCTGCAATGCACCACATCAACCACGGTACCCGCTAAGCCATGTCCGATAGAGAAATCAAGCTGGATATCGCTCACTCGCTCACCTCCTGGATCGGTCCAGTGGAGGCCAGCGACATGCAAGCTATTAGACGAAGACGACCACTGCCTCCTGAATATCTATCTCGATGTATGGCGTGCTCATCGGTTGTTCTCCACGCTCGACTGACAACTGGTCAAGGAAGCAATTCTATATCAAACAGTATACTTGCACATGCTCAACCACACCGATATTCGCTACGCTGATCCGTCATTGTTCCTCCGTAAGAATTGTATCGGGATATCCTCTGCCAGGTGCAGTTTCCTCTTCCTCCCATTTTTCTTTCCTGCTGACCCCGGCAATACAGTGGACAACGATGGAATTCCAGTCCCGGCTCCGAACAGATATATCTTCACTTTGGCGATACAGATGCTTGCAACACTTGGCTCGTTCTCCTTCGATCCTATGCTAGGACAGAGATGTACGGTCAACCTTATACTCCTTCAGATGATGGACTGTATCGCATGTGGCGGCAAGTTGAGCTCACTGTGATGCAAGGACGGAACCTTGGCCATCAGAAGCCCTTCGTCGACGCCAGCGCCAGTTCCTTGACACTCGGCGAAGACTCCAGGATGGAGTCTGATCCCGTTGACCTAGATGTGTTCTGCGAAATTCGTATAAATGACAACGTTTGTGGTCGAACGACTGTGATGAAGGGGATAGGCTCTCCGGATTGGCACGAAAACTTCTTATTTGCGGATTTACCACCTTTTGAAGCTCTAGAAGTCTTGTTATGGAAGGAGAAGCGGGTTGTGAAACCGACACTCCTCGGTTCTATCCGCATCGCGCTCACCAATTTCCGCAGAAGTGAAGACGTAGAGGGGTGGTTCCCTGTTATACAGCCAAGTGGCATTTTGACTGGTATTCAGGTCGGTGAGATACGCATGAAGCTCAAGGTTCATGAGTGAGTCGTCTCTGTAATGTGTCTTTTCAAGTATCGCTCAACGTTTACTGCAGAGAGATTATTCTTCCCCACTCCAGCTACTCTGGTATGCTCACTGTGAGATATCAAGTTGTCACAGAGGTTATCTTGGCCACCCATTGTTCCTGTCCTTTAGGTGCTCCATTCGCGAAATGTTTTGGAGTGGATGAACGACTTCGAACGCAAGCTCCAACTGCGTACCCTATCCGAACAACTGATGTTCATTGCCATTGCTAAGGGTGTCCTTGTCGAACATCTCACAGAATATGCAGATCGTGAAGTAGACGGCACTCCTAGCTGTAAGACTTGTTTCCCATTCTGAAAGTGTCTCGTATAACTGATTTCCTCAGCACATAGTACCCTATTTCGAGGTAATACTATATTTACGAAGACGATGGAACTTGCAATGGCTTTCTACGGGAGGGGATTTTTGGAAGCGAGCATTGGCAAAATAATTCGTCAAATTTGCCTCGAAAAGATAACTATTGAAGTCGACCCAAATCGCAGTGGCAAAAGTCCCAAGGATGTCGAGCGCGGGGTTGAGCAATTGGTGGAGTGGTGCCAGACATTATGGGACTCCATCTATACCCATAGGAGTGATTGCCCTCAGTATGTCTGCTTATCCAAAACCACTTCCTCACTGACTTGGCCACTGCTCAGTGAAATGCGCAGGTTGTTTGAACACATCCGGAAGCTTGTTGAGACTCGGTACAAAAATAAAGATGGACAGGACACCCAGAACAGGGAGCTTCCCAGGCAGAGTGTCTCCGCTTTCTGTTTCCTTCGTTTCATCGTACCTGCTATCCTTCATCCACACCTGTTCGGATTAACTCCAGGTAGTTCAATTGTCTACCTATTAGAACACAAACTCACATCACGCAGGACTACCCAGCGGTACAGTACAGCGTAGCCTCACGCTGATTGCTAAAGTCATACAGAGTTTAGCCAACCTGAACGTCGTAAGGCCGCAAACCTTGTATCTTGTTGAGTGCAACTAATTTGGACACATGGTTTAGACCGTGCAAAAAGAGGAATACATGCGTGGGGTCAAGAATTTTCTCAAGCAAAATCTCCCAGCGATGGTGGATTACATTCTGGTTGTCTCCACTCCGATCCACGATACGCACAGTCCTCATTCTGGCCACCCCGCTTTCAGTTATCAACGGCTCAAAGTCGTGAATTCCTTGCACCAACGGGGGCCGACCATCCCAATTCTCGAGAGGGAGGCTGTGCCCCTTCTTCCTCACGTCCTTGATATACCGAGACACCTTGCGTGCATCAGTTCATCCTTAATTCGCAGCGCAAGACTGGTTGGTTCAAAGGCCAACTCGGTCGAAGGAGACCATTTATCCGATCTATGTTCACGATGCTTTGAAGTGGAAGAAATCGCCCTACAACGTGTCAGTCAGCTTGCTACCGTTGAATCCTATCCTGCCGCTCTGAGATGGGATACTCCTCGACCCCGCCTGCTGGAGAAAACTCCTCTTTACCCACCCTCACCCACATCTCCTATTGGTCGCATTCATCCAAAATCATTTCGACCCTCTACTACTCCTTCACCGTCCGATCAACCTCTTCAGACCAGCTCTCACCCTCTACCTGATAGTTCTTTCCCCCTTAATTCATCTCCTGGGGACATTGCTGTCCTTCGACGAGGCTCCGTCCCCGAAATCTCTTCGCGTGAATCTCCGACCTTTCTCGATGATCAAGTGTCACGTACGCCAAGCCGACCGCGCATCTTGCGGCCCAAATCGGTATCAGCCGATTCAATTTCGACATTCATATCTAATTCCGCTGAGCCACATACACCCTCGCCTTTTGTTCACGTCCTTCGTAATCCGGATGCAGCGTCGGCAGCGACATGTGATGAATCTGGTAAAAAAACGAAGAGCATCTTCAACGGCCTTTTGATTCGACGATGATACACCCCAGTACCATCGTGATGTACCCCTGTAACAAGTAACGCAGACTATTAATGACTGAATTTCTCTCCATTCTCTGTTGTTTCTACTATTTTCCAGGTTACTGCTGATATATTATATCTGTATTATACATGATTGGATATTATTAACGCATGGAATCCTTGGAGTGAATAATGACCGTTATGAGTCTCCCTTGAGCACTGTTTCCAGAACCTTCCGTACTTCAGTTGCGACGTCTTCCGAGGTACTCCTGACTGTGATGCGACACAACTTTTGCACACCAGTTAGTGTTGAGAGAATTGTGCACGCAATCAAAAAAAACATACCTTTGCTTCGCGATTTGGCTCAAGGCGAAGCAAGCAGCCAACCTTGCCATCTACAGAGGTATGGAGCACCCCAGCAGCAACAAGGTTGCTCGGATTAGGGTCAATATCTTCCAGGATCGCCAGATTATTACCGGCTATCACTTGTCGGTTGCGTGCAATATCAATGTGACCCGAGTTGTCCAATGGTATTGGGAAAACAACCTGTGACTCCCTCGGTGCCCCCCCTATCAATTTCCAACGTTCAAAGAAATCTGCCTGCCCAAATTTGACTCCTTCGAAAAACTTTGTGATCGTGATCGGCAATCGTATTGAGATGGATTGCTGGGCTCCCGCCAAGAAGGACACCGTCAAGGTGGGGAACGACCTAAACACCTTCTTGCACTCGACGTGTAAGATTTGTTGGCTTTGAGTACGCGGGGCAAGTACATTTGGGGGAATTTTAGCAAATGTAGCGGAGAGTGCATCCGGGTCGCTGACGTGAACAGTGGACGTGAACGATGTGAGAGGGGCGGACACTTTGTTTCCAAAGTATATGGCGAGCTGCCCGATGTGGCCCTGGAATCTCGACTTGATACCAACCTGGATCTGGACGTCTTCATAAAGCACCCCTTCGGCACTATACATCAGCTTGTGGAGCCATTTATCGATACCGGGCCCGATGGTAAGCCGGGGGACTGCTTCGGACCCTGGAACATGAGTGGTCGCAGACATATCAAGGCCAGCGAGTGAGTTCATCACGCCATCTGTATCCGGAGTGCCCGAAGCTGCAGCCAAATTGCCCGGGAGCGCATCTTTGCCCCTGATCGTTTGGGATTTTGTTAGTTGGCGCTCGGTGTTGATTTCCTTTCCTCCATGTATCCAGGTCCGCTTGTCCTCCGTATCACCGAGCTTGCGATTTAGCCGACTCATTAATGTACTGACTCGAGGTGGGAACGGAGGCATCTCCTCGCAAACATTCTGCAACACGTCGTCGTCATCCGCTCGGCATGCGAGCGCATAGAACTCGCATGCACGCTGTTGGAGTTCGGCATCGAGAACGTGTCTATAACGTTCGAAGATGTTGACCAGCTGGGGCTTGAGCTCTGGGAAGACATTGACCCATTTGACATAAGTAGAGAGGAGCAGAGAGCGTGTGGCAGCTACGCAGAAGTGCGATTTCGAGTGTAGTACTTGAAACTGTTCGACGGGGCTGTATCCAGGTTCGTTTGCAATGAGATGTCCATATTCGCCCAAGATATAGCCTATTACAGTGACAGTCAGAGTTACTACACGGTCGCGAGCTGTGCATCATACCTCCCACTTTGACCAGACTCTCGTGCGTGGCAGGTGTCTTGAGATGCTCAAAGACAACTCTTGCAGCATACTCCTGAAGATCCTCTGTATTGGTAACAATCTGCACCACTCGATACCACACTTCGTCTCCAACATGGTCACCAGCAGCGCTGATAAGCTGCAATATGGTGTCGACATACCATTTGTAGGAGCTCGCATATTTTTCGGTAAGAATGGCAATTTTGAGTACCAGTTCTTCCCGCAACGCGTAGTCTGCAACCTTGAGATATCGAAGGAGTTCTCCAACGATCAACTCCGAGTTATCGACGTCACACATGCTGTAGAGTAGGTCTAGGGCACGTCTCCGAACAGAGATGTCTTTGTCGCGAAGTGATAGGATTATTGTACCTTGATGTTTCTTCAACGGATCGAGGGTATCTGCGCGCGCTGCGAGATGAGCCATCGTGTCCAAACCGAGGTACCGAACATTGGTTTCCTTGGAAGATATGAAGCGAGCGAGGAGAACAGCAGCCGTGTCTACCAGGGGTGAGTTGGTGTCCAAGTGAATGGCGAGACTGATAGCTTCGAAAAGGACTGCGTGCTGGGCATTATTATGCTGCACGTTCCTCGAAGGTTCTGCGCTGTTATTCATAACCATCTGAAGAACCTCGTTCAACGCATTGCGAAGTGCGGGATCCTCTATAAATTCTGTTAGCGGCGTGCTTCGTGGGGGCAGCTGGCACGCACCTGTTGGGGGATAATACTGTAGAAGCCGTAGGAGCTTCACTTGTAACCACGGGGTGGGAACTTTGTAGTAGGCGTACGTTGCCAAGTACTCGTGCTGGATGACCAACTACGAAAACATGAATTCACTCTCATAAGGTACGATTGTACGACATACTCACGCGGTACAGACGATCAACAGCCTTGGTGTAGCACACCGCAAAAGCGTCAAGATGGTCTTGGGCAAGGGCCATAACCAGACTTGTTACGCACAAGACGACACCCTAGGATTGTTTGTCAGACATGCATAAGAAAAGACAGCTTGGAAACGCGCCAAATCCGGATCATCCATGATGGACACCAAGCGCAACGCCCATTCTGCCGCAGGAATGACTTCAGGATGTTTCCTGTACAGTCGTAACAACGTCAACGCTGCTTTCTTCTTGACAAACGTTTGAGAAGTCCTGTGGCACGATGAGTGGTCAGATTTGAAGAGAGGGGGCAATAAACTTCACGGTGAAATGAGAAGTCTGTGTACATCCTCCGAAAGAGCCTCTGCCATCTCGCTGCTACCAACGTTTGCTATTGCGTGCAAGGCAAGGCAGTTGTTGACTTCGTTATTCTCGTCCAGATCCTTTCGAATCGAATTCACGACTAAACGAAGGAAATCCGAGTTCTCGTGCATGAGGAGCGTGACAGCAAGATATCCCTGTCGACATCGTGAGACGCGATCCAGAACATGAAACGCTCGAGACCATACAATCTGTTTCTCTGAATACTTGGAACTCGATATGAGGTTGACGGCCTCCATGTGTCCCACATCGACCTTGTAGCCCAGTATGTATGTAAAGATGATCTTCGCAACATACCTGGAGACACACGCAAATTCAGATTGGATGTGGAATGGACGGTGACGCTCACTGAGCTTACTTCTTCTTCTGATAACCGTCAAGATTTCCGTCTGGGAATACCCTGTGAGCCTGGAGGACGCGATGGTGTCAGGAGTGGTCAGACCTTTGAACTTCTTGCGGATATTCGCCATCTCCTTGTTTATCCGCTTCTCTTCTAATTCGCGCACGCGTGCGCCGCGGATGTCCGCGATGAACTGAGATGGCATCAGTCGGAAACCGCATTGGCAGGACGGACGAGACTCGCCTGGGTCAAACCACGCATGTTGGCAGCCATCTTTGCAGGATTTGATTCGATAGACGGATTTACAAGGGGTTGTCGTGAACTGAGCAGATATGCCTGCCAGTAGTTTGTCCTGTCAGTTGGGAATGTGTTGGACAAGGGATCACTGGCACTGATGCTGCTTATGTGAGAGAGCCTATTCAGACACATAAAGTGCAGTCAACAACCCAAGCCTCGCTTCTCATTAGATTCTAGCACACATTAGGACGGATATTAGAGTACATGGCAAATGTGACCGAGGTGGGGATGTGAGTCTATGATGAATGCTGTCCGCGACGGTAGTCTAATCATGAATAAAAGCTACGCGAGAGCCGACTTGGAGTGCCAGGCCGTGAGTTGTATGCGGAACCAACACCGAACGGTGTTGAATATCCCGACCTCGACCCTGGTAGTCTGTTGGTGGAAAATGCGGGGGACGCCATTGGCGTCGCATTCTGAGAACTAGCTGCTGACCGTGTAGACATCCGCTCGTTGCTGTAGCGATTCAGTATCTGCACAATATCCCGCGTGATTGAATCGAGATCTGATAATTCCCGTGGAGACAGAGAACGGTCGTCGTTCAGCATCTCTTCACCCGCTTCGTCCTCTCGTGCAGGCATGCCCGCGAGGTGAGATCCAGCACGCATTTTGCTCATGTGAATCCCCTCGAATACCCGTAACATGCAGGCCTCCATCATGGTCTTCAAGTATTGGAGATCATCCAGAACATCCAAGTTTCCGACGATGGGGAACCATTCATCACATTCAAGCCCGCGTTCGGTGACTTGAATATCGTTCGCACCAAATAACAGATAAGTCATGGGATCGAGACGTGTCGTGTTGATGAGGTACATTTGCGGGGTTTGGCCTGCGATGGTGAGATTCTGCCGTTTCTCCGCGTAGGCATATATCTGCTTCTCTCCCTGGAGCAACGAGGTATCATCTTCAGACGATCTGATGTGCTTGCGGTGGTTCACGCTACTCGGATGAATGAAGGTCATCTATGGGATCCGATCAGCGGACATGGCACGTTGATGACGAAAAGCCAGACCTTGTCGTGCTGGGTGCGCAATGTCATCTCACCCGTCCGGACGGCAAACTTGGGTTGAGTCGCAACAGCAACGAGAGCAGCAAGCAAGGGGAGGGAATGTGCATTCACATTGAGTGCGGGTGGCACCGTCCATTCGCGGTCGCGCGCTCGACCATAGACACCGCCCTCGGCCGCGTTGATAACCCCGGCTTGATAGAGTGATTGCAAGAGATGCCCTCGAACTCTGGTAATCAGTACCAGCGTTGACTTGGAGAGGAAGTTGTCAGTGCAGAACCGGGACGCCCGCCCATGCTCGCCATTGCGGTACATCTCGTACCACGCATCGTAGGCATTCAGTATCGTCAATGCATCGGATCTGAACTCCCTTGCAGACCATGTGGCCTTGACGGCGGCTGCCTCTGCTTTGAGCTGTATAGGGGAGAAGAAGGGATCTCGGTTTGTGAGGATCGCGGCTAGGGTCAGCGCTTTGTCGAGACAACGGAAGAAGACGCCATAGAGGACCAAGCGGCCCATCTGTACATCTACTGGCAGTTGGAGGAGGACACGACCAAGCGATGTCAAGTTCTTCTTATGGTCCAAAGCGCCCACCATTTGAAGGGCTTTCATAGCTGCTGCGACGCGGTCGGCTGCAGGTGGTTCGATCGTGGCCGCGAGAACTTCCTCGACCTCCATTCCGGGGAAGCTCAAGGCCTTGACATGCATGACGACGTTACTGAGGTCCACACGTTTCATCTCGACCGTCTGATGCGGATGAAGGTTTGCGGCACGAGTCTTGCTCAAGAGACCAAAGTACTCTCCAGGGCGATGCCTGCCTGCGCGTCCGACCCTCTGGTTGAGATTTGATGAGCCAACCCATGCTGAAACGAGGGAAGATATATGTCGGTCGGGGTCAAACCGCAATTCCTTGATTTTGGCTGTGTCGACTACGTAGACGACGTCTGGAATCGTGACCGAGGTCTCAGCAATGTTCGTCGCCAAGATGACACGACGAACACCGTTGGGAGGGGGATCGAAAATGACTTGCTGTTCAGAAAGGGGTATCGTCGAGTGTAGGACGTGGATACTATATTTTGTTTGATCACCGAAATCGAGTGGAAGCCTACCATCCAACAAGATTCGTTGCACGGACGAGATCTCTTCCCATCCCGGTAGAAAAACGAGGACGTGACCGGAATCGGACTGTTGGAAGACGTGCGAGACGGTGGCAGCTATAAGAGGGGCAGGCAGCTCTAGTTCGTCATCGGTCAACAAGGGTTGGTGAGACGATGAAAGGGCATTTTGATTGTGCTGGGCGTACGCTTCTTCCCGGGCGAGGTACCTAGAGACAGATTCATCGCGGAACACCCAGCCGAGTTGGGATTGCGTCCTCATGTCACCGATAAAGTCCTCCAAGAAAAGTCTCGCGACAGGAAAGGTACGACCTGGGATTTCGATCACGGTAGCGTAGTTACCGGCAGGGTCAGGAAAGTACTCTTGGAACAAACGTGGATCGATGGTAGCACTCATCAGCACGACTTTAAGAGGGAGGTTGCGTGCCTTGCGGTCCTCCATGAGGCGCTTGAGCACGACGAGGAGGAGATCCGTGTCGACGTCGCGTTCGTGGACCTCGTCGACCAAAATATGAGTGACTTGGTCAATCTTCGCGGCTACAAGGCCACCCTCTGACATGGCAGACTGGAGACGTCTGAGCAAGACACCGATGGTACAAAAGGTGATGGAGCCATGTTCTTCGGGCAGCTTTGACTCGAAGCGAACGCTGTAGCCAACAGAGCCACTTCCGACCAGCTCACCGCGCTCCTTTGCGACGCGGTCGGCGACACTGAGTGCTGCGAGACGACGAGGTTGTGTGCAAATGATGTTGCAGTGTGCACCTTGACCGCGATCAATATAGTCGTCCAGGATTAGCTGAGGGACCTGGGTGGTCTTGCCAGAACCGGTGGCTGCCATGCAGATGGTGACGTCATTGTTGGAGATGTGGGAGAGAAGCTCATTTGAACGGGTGTAGATGGGTAGGGTTGCGCGCATGGATCGCATTTTCTCGGATGCTGGATCGTGGAGATATGCCTGACGTCTCTTGTCGAGTTCTGCGGACCTGATGGCAGCGAGGCGAGGGGGATAGTGACGAGGAGAGGAGAGGGGTAGGGGGAGTGGATGAGGAGCAGCGGTGGGTTGATTTGAAGCGGGCCTGTTTTTGTAGAGCATGCTCCTCTTGATGTCGGAGCAAAGTTCGACGATGTCGTCGGCGAGGGTACCGCTGATGGGGAGAGCGACTCTTGGGGCGAGACCGAGGTCCTTTCCAGACTTTGCGGCGGCGAGGTAGCGCTTCCAAAGATCTGGATCGCAGCTCTCGAGATAGTGGGCGACGTCGAGGTAGCACTGAACTTGGGCGTCCTTCTTGGTGGACGCGGTGCCCATGCCGATGCGACGACCATCGACGGACATGACGGCTTCCCATGCAGGATTGGCGTGCTTGACATGAAGTTGTTGATAGTCGATGTCGGGTTTGGGGAAGCCGTAGAGACGACAGTAGTAATCCATGAAGCTGCGTGCGCGCTCGTGGGATACGAGGGAGCCATCGGACAAGGGGAGCTGGACCGGGGGAGTGGGGATGGGGGGTGCAGACTTGGATGGCTTGTCGAGCTAGACACGTGTCAGTCGCGGAGTGTGGGGAGAAAGGAGAGGACAGACGAGACCGAGGTCGTGGAGCTGGTAGAGTGCGGAAAGGGCACAGAGACGCTCTGCGGCCTTTTTGTCTGCGTGGTCGCCTATGGCGGTGATTTGAGGGACGGTGTCGAGGAGGAGGGAACAGCTGTGGGAGAGGTGAGCGGGAGGAGTGGAGAGGGGGAGAGGACGGACCGGACGATCTGTCGATTGGCGGCGGTGTCGAAAAGGTCGACAAATTGATAGTTGAGCGGGATGGCCAAGGCTGTAGCCAGGTTGGCGACGGGAGACTTTGGGTTGCCGAGGAGAGAGGGCTTGGGCGGGGGTCGGGCGGGGACGTGCTGGCGGTGGATG
>JBBPSD010000094.1:0-57825 GCA_038093415.1 Xerocomellus chrysenteron
GGACGCGATTGACGTGTAGCTTGCTGATAGGCCGATGGACGCTCGATCCCATCGATGGGACAAAGGGGTTCTTGCGCGGTGGACAGTATGCCGTGTGTCTGGCGTTGATCGTCGATGCGCAAGTCGTCCTTGGGGTCATTGGATGCCCGAATCTGCCAGTGAAGAGCGCCCAGCCCGACGGACCCAAGGGTTGCATCTTTGTCGCCGTCAAGGGTCAAGGCGCCGAACAGGTATGCCAACGGTTGCAGCCGTTTTCATTCCTTCTCACGGATACGGACAGATGACGCTCTCAGGCGATCACTCGGTGCCGTTGACGACCCCTCCTGTGGGACCCGGGGCGCTCAATTTTCTGGAATCCGTCGAAGCTGCGCACGCGGACCTCGCATTTAACAATAAAGTATCTGAGCTACTGAACATCACGCATGCCCCGACGCGAATGGATAGTCAGGCCAAGTACGGTTGCCTCGCTAGAGGCGATGGCGGTGTCTACCTCCGGATGCCCACTGGAACTGGGTACCAGGAGAAGATCTGGGTGAGCCCAGTGTTCGTCTCGGTGCTCCGCATATTGAACAGTTTCTTGGTACGCAGGATCACGCATCTGGGTCCTTACTCGTAGAAGAATGTGGGTGTGTCGTTACGGATTCACGGGGTGAACCTCTCGACTTTGGACTTGGGCGGACGTTGGGGGAGAATTATGGTGTCATCGCTGCGGGAAAGGACGTCCATGCTCGGGTCCTGGCTGCTGTGCAGCAAGCCCAGGCAGAGGTGTGATCCTGTTGACCCTAACCCCAATGTTGGGTTTTGTTACATTGTCAATTACTCAGTGTGCACCGCCTCCGATCGGTTCAATACAATCCCAAGCCCATTTGCGCCCATTGGGTGATTTTTCTCCACACGACCCTACACGACCCCACAACGCCCCTCGTCACCGTTGAGCACGTAAAGCCACACAATCAATTTTCGCAATTCCGCGCCGACAACATCTGAACCGAACTACAATCCTGTCATGGCCTCGTGGTACTTCCCCTGTGTCTGGAAAACTTCCGCAGCCTGCTGACCCAGCCTTGTCCAGGATCGACGTCTTTTCTCTCCTCGTCGTGGGTCCTCCGAACGACCACACCCAATCGATCTGAAAAATCCCCACAGACCACGCTCTTCTGCGTCGGCGTCGTCCTCGGCGTCCTCTACGCCGTGCGCGCCATCTCGTCGAGCTTCCAGTCTACGAAAACATCGTATGTCTGTCTCTCCGGCTTGGCTCGCGCGCATGATGTGATATATGACGTCGTTTCCGGGACAGACTCGAACAACGGGGTATCACCCTCTCCCGCGACGGCGTCTCACTCAAGACGGAAAAGCGGTTCGATAGGGATGCGTATCTCGATGCGACGCAGAGGTGAGCAATCATGTTCTACTTTTTCCCGCCTCTTCCCTTCACTGGGCCATACGTGGATCTGAAACGGACTGTATCACAGAGGCCTCGTCAAGGCGCTCGGTGCAGCCACGGTAGGACCCCAATCGCGCAAACAGACGTTCTTGCCGCGTGCTGAGGACTAGCGTGAGAAGCCTGGTGTGTCTCTGCGCCGATAGCGTGGTGGTAAACGTGGAGGGGGACATTGATAAGGAAAGTCGGTGGTGGAGACGACGGTCTGTCTATGTAATATGCTTGATATCTCGTGTACGTTGACTTGTACATATCTTGGTTGCACGTAACTCTTTTGACCCCGCGAGGCACATCGATACGGCTGTCGTCCCAAAAAGAAAAGACAAAAATACGCCCGCACACGTCAACTGTCGATCCCCGCCATAAACGTATCCTGCAACTCGTCCACCTCCACCTCCATACCTACACCCTGCCCAGACCGCCGCTGTAACCGCCTCGCCTCCCGCCTCGCCTTCTTGGCGTCCTTTTTCAACGTCTTTTTACGCAACGGATGACTCTCTGCAGCAGCCTCCTCGTATGCCGATAGATCTTTCGCCCTTCGGAACCGTTTAGGTGTCCGCACCGACGGCGCGTCCAACGTCGGACGCTGGGCAGCACCAGGCCTGGACCCGGGGTCAGGCTCTGATCCCAAACCGGGACCCGGAGAGTGTGATCGTTTCAGGGGTATTCGTAGCGGCGTGTCGTCCGCCACCATCTCCGACTCGTGCGCCGTCGTATCGTCGCCCATCGTGACCTCCTCCGGTGCGAACGCGCCAGCGTCTGCGGCGCCAAACAGCCCCGCCAACTCGAAGGGTTTGGAGAACCCGGTGAGGATCTGAGCTTGGCCGACGGTCTCTGCACCGGGGGCAACGGTGGCAGATCCGCCTGCGGTGCTCGGGATCGTGGAGGGTATCATCGAAGGATGGATCGCGGGTGGGACCGAAAAGTAGGGAATCTTTTGGTGGTTCCAGTCCATCAGCACCTGTCGCGCGGCGGACAAAACGTCCGGGGTGCCACCCTGTTAGGCTGCATGTCAGAGTCCCATTCGACGGCATCAGATGTATGGGTGAAAGCGACCTTGAGGAGCCTTCCGCTGCTCAGTGCCAACATGGTCAGAAACTCGAGTGCGTTCGAGAACTCTGGGAGCCCGTAGATCTTTTGCAACGTCGCGCGCTCGGTTCGTAAAAGGATTTCCTCCACTAGGAAAAAGGTGTGAAGTGTGATTGGCTGTACAATTCAATGACCGAACGGAATGGCTCACCGACAGCGATCGGATCGTCGATGTCCTCGACTTTGACCACGTTTCGAAGCAATATGCTACCCTTTTGACGCTGGCTAATCGCACCATCGTCCTCGTCCTCATCGAATACGACCCCGGGTGAGTCAATGATCTTGATGCCGCGCTCCAGCTGGACCGTTTGCAAGTCCTTGGTATGTCCAGGTTGTGCTGCAACTGCGCAAGCCTACCACAAAAAATGAACGTTTCGGACACAAGGGCGACATGCCAACGAGAGACGGGAGCGGACCTTGGATCGTTTCAAAGAGTTGATCAGACTGCTCTTGCCCACGTTTGGAAACCCGACCACGCCGACCGTCACGCTCTGTGCTGCGCTCGGCTTGTAAGCCTTCAACAGCCGAAGCAACGCTGGTGCCGTCGCGGACGATAGATTCGATCGCTGGTTGGACGCGGCCGAACGGAACGGGAGCGTCGGCGTGTAATGTCGTAGATACCTCAACCACTGCTGTGCGTTCTCCCTCGGAACGAGATCTGGACGCATCAAACCAACGTCCGTGCAAGTGAGGAACGCGCGCGCGCACCTATCTTGTTTAGGACGAACACGAGCTTCTTTCCCTCGCTTTCCCGTCTCCGGACCTCCTCCTCGACGAGTCGACTTCGACACCCCTCCGGATCGCGCGCGTCGAGAACGAGGATGACGATGTCGCTCTCGTCGATGACCTTGTGGAGCGCGCGAACGTAGTGTCGTCGCATCTGCTCCCTGGTTTTCTGAGCGGGCGATACGGCGCTCGTTAAAGCGTCGAACGCGTGCGCTTGGTCGACCGAGGACGCCAACACCGCGAGCGAAGACAAGGTTGGCTCGGACGCCATCGTCGCGTCTGGGTCCGTGCGTGGGGGTGGCTACATGGCGTTCAGAAATCAGCATCAGAAATGGGATGGAATGGACTCGCCGAACGTGCTTTTTGCTTCTCTGCATGTCGGATTTTGAGATCGGGGAGTTTGGGAATGCCTGGATCTTTCTTCAACTCTATGGTGGTTCAGGATATGTTTTTTTTTTACAGAGATCGAGGAGACACACTGGGTTTATGTGGGATGGCGGATTTGTGGGATTCTGAGCGGGGATCGGGGTGTAAGACGGGTTGATGGGCAGGATCGCGACGTACTGTTTCTGCCCATCGTCGTCGTGGAACAAATGTAAAAAGGAGTTTTCACTCTCCGCACTCAATGATTGTCTTCTTTCTTTGTTGTAACGTGAAACTGGCGATGCCTGCCGCACCCCAGTTACAATTACACACAGACGCTAACCAAGTCACATGCAACCCAGCATAGGACTCAACGACAATTTAGTATGTACTAGGTAGTCGCTATCGACGCTTTTTACGGCCGGAAGACGAAGACGGTAAACCCGCTATTCGTTTGTGCTGATTCGAGTGCAGGATTTGAGTGTGTGAATGCATCCATGGAATGGTTTATCTGTCACTCCACATCTTCAATGTACGCGAAGACAGGGAGGAGCTTTGGTTATCGATTCGAACAGAAAGGAAGTTGACAGACGACTCCGCGGGCGAGACAAAAATGACAGAGGTGTCCTCGAGTAGACCAAAAGTACAGGTTAAATCGAACATAAGGGTAACGACGAATATCATTGCACGATTGTGTAACAAATAATAGGTAGGAAAAGGCCAATTCGGTGCGGGCCGCTGCGAGAACAGAGTAAGCTTGTACTTCAACCTGTTTATCCAGTAATGCAAGCTATGCGATTCAGGGTGTGCGCGCACCGTGGCGGTCCGGGCGGTAGCAGTGGTGGTGAGGAAGTTGTGGTGCGAGCGCAGGTGGTGTGCACTGAGCGGCAGATCCAGCCTGAGCGGGATGCGCAAGTGCAGTAGTGGCGATGTGCACAGCGTTCGAACTGCAAGGCACGAAATGACATGAATTTCTGATGCTTGGTGGATCCCGTAGTCTACGTCTTGTATAATACATCGGGGAACTTCTCCCGTTGATGCATCTTAGTCACCAGGTAGACGTACAGTACGCTGAATCGCAGATCCAGGCTCGCAGAGCTGTGGAAGTAAAGCGATATCACGCCCTTCGACGAGATCATCGTCTGAAATCATGAATAATAAGACCAAAGACCACCAATGAAAGAAAATAAGTCTGTTAACCTTGATTGCCCGTGTCTTTTGCAGAGCTCACGTATCACCCTGATAGTTTTCGATGTCGATGTCCGCAACGTTGACGGGTGGATGCGAGCTTACTCTCCACCTGTCAAGCCCATGAGGGCACCGCTGTTCGCATTCTATAGGAAAAGGGTTCGGGGACATTTTCGCCTCTCGCCGATGTTCCTTTCCTGCCCATACAGTTGCGAATACGACGCCGAAAACGGAGACCATGGTGTTCACGAATGCGATGTCATTCAACGGGGTCGGGTTCGCGTCACCGATTCGGAAAAGCAAAGTAAGTTGCACGATCGAGATGACGGTCGGGATGATAAAGTTTGAGAGTGCGAGATTGGAGAGGATTCGTATGCGCTCCGCGAAAGACGCTATGAAAAAAGAAAAGAAATAAGTCGTCGTCGATGATGAACAGCACGCTACGTAGAGATCAGTTACATTGACGGAAGGAAACAGCACTCATGAGACTATCTGACATGGTGTCGGTTCTAAAACTCCGAATACTCCAGAGGAAAGCGATAGATGCATAGCTATATGTAGAGAAATTTTCAGAATTCATACGGTGGGGTCAGGTAGTGGGGTACTGACCTATTATCCACCATTTGGGCGATCCATTCGACCTTCAGGTATGGCAATGTGAGCCATGCAGAGTCAACCTCTTGAAAAGCATGTGGACCATTCGCCACAATATTCAATTGGTTAATGTACAAAATTATGTTGACCGTGCGAGTGACCTTGAGTGCTATCGGAAGGGACGTGATGAGTGCAAACCGCACAAGGCCAACACGGCTCAGAGGGTGTACTGTGATAAGGCGAACAAGCAAGATCGCATCCACTAGCATCCCTTGGAAGGCACCGACAAATCCAATGGTTATTTGTAACTGAGTTGTATCGATAAGGTTGCCGAAATTAGTGTTTGAAGGTGGGACACAGCGCACCTGTGCAGACTCGGACCATATGTTTTGCGGTGAAAGCATCATATGAATCTATGGTATTAATCAGTTTACTACAATATTGTGGATTCAGGATTGCGTCACTTACGTTCAAAGCATCAGTAATTACCCCTGCAGTGAAAGCTAATGTGAGTGCAATGACGTTAAGAATAAAAATGGGTTGACGGCGACTGTATGGAGTGGAGTAGTAGAACAATGCAACCAGAAGAGGAATGAGGAGAATTAAGAATGTGTGTCCGATAATGAGGGGCTGTAGACAAGAGCTGATGATAGCAATAGAATTCATCCCTGGGGGAAGTTGGTTAGTGTTGGCGGACATCACGAGGTGCCGAGACGAAAACTTTTGGGCATAGCGATGAGGTGTCGCCCATACGCTGATTATAAAGTGAATGACACCGTCGGCCCTAGCGTGGGGAAGATGGCTTGGCAGCCTATAGTGTGTGTACGGCGCTAGTCGCAGACAATTAAACATTGCGTCAACTGATGGGAATGAGAACATTTCGACTGCCATTCTTACCCGAGGTGCTCTCTACATTTGGAATTTCGGATCAAACTTTTGACTTGACAGATACGGTTGAACCAATCTCGGATGAGAGATCGGATGTAGACAACGTTCGCAGAAATGGCTCGGTGTTAACGCAAATGATCATCGACTGGCATGTGGTCGGAGGGTGAGTTCAATGTTTGTACAAGTGTTCTGTAGCATTTTATCAGACTTGGACGATCCGTCGGAGGGGGACTCTCGTAACTCGTCGTGTTAAAGTGGCGCCGCATCTCATCGAGAACTTGAAAGGGGGGGCCTAGCCCACCGCCCTCGCTCCCGACTCCGAGGATTGGCGGGCTCGACCAAGGTCAAGTAGTCTGTCTCTGAGTCTGAGCTTCACTGGTGATTTGTCGGCTGTCACCAGCTGCCTGTGTGGTGGGGACAACCCTTCCGCAAGACTATCCGTACGATAACTTGAAGGGCTGTCTTTACTTGGCTTTCCGCAGCGACAATATTCGTGGAACGTTTTGAGCAACCTATTTCCTAAAATGGGGCACTGCGACCATGCCCGACCTTGGCAAGCTGCTTTGCTACTATGGTGATCGGCTCAGAGGAGCTTATTCTCAAGTGCGTCAACAACCCTGCTCGGGTTGACCATCGGGCTAAGGGGTTAGGTACTTGTTCCAGCGATTCGGGAGGAGATCGTAGTGGTGGTCAAGGGCGCAGAACTTGCCGTCAATGTTGGCACCACTGGCACGCAACTTGAATGACGCAATCGGGATATGCCCTGTACAAGCGACCGTAGTGACGAAAGTGATAACGTAAGTACACCGACTTGCCAGTGTGAACCATTCAGCAAAGTCGTTGTGGTGTCACGATACTTTTCGACCTTAACAAAAAAGTCCATCACCCGAGCCATTGTGCGGAAGCTCAATTATCAATACGAAGCGAGTATTATTACAAGGGTAGCTGTAAACGAAAGAAATATCTCACTAGTAGCGAGGTTACAACTCAACCCTGCTGGCATAAATCAACGACGCCAGCTTTTGAGAATCCATCTCTTCGTCTCTCGGGACGAACCGACACGGGAACGGGAGTGGATGCCTGGCAAATCCTTGTCAGCCTCCCGATCTCCAAGCCAAACGTCACGCACGTCACCAGCCCCGTCGTCCACTTCACATTCTCAGACCCCTCGGTCTTTTCGATCCTGAATAGCGCCAGCATGCACACCATCGCACACCATAGCGACGCGTCCGCGACGTGTCTCCCCGGACTGTATGCGCTGCGTCAGAGGCTCGAACGCTCCAACCAACGTTAGCCGACACACACCAGATCCGACGCCCGAAACCGAAAACCCAGGGAACCTTGTCATCGTTCAGCGAGCCATCCTCCCGCAAAAACCGCTCTGGCATGAACGCCTCGGGGTTAGGATACCTTTCCTCATCGTGCGACATCGCCCTGGCATACCACCGTCATCGTACACGCATACACGCGCGCGGATGCACTTACCAGACATTGGGCAGGATCGTCGCACCTGCATAGAATGATGATCCAGAGCCACAGCAAACGTCGGCGCCGCTCACCTTGCGGAATGTAATACCCTTCATAGACATCGTCTTCGGTGGTGGCACGGGGACCACCTAGACCACGTCAGTGGACCCAGAAGCCCAGCGTCGAGATCGGACGCACCAATAGACATCACTGGATGCCACCTCATCGTCTCTCGCAACACCGCATCCACATACGGCAACAACGCCCGATCTTCAAAGTCTGGCAATCGCTGCCTCCCGACCACACAATCGATTTCCGCCTGTGCACGCTGTTGGGCCTCTGGATGGTTCATCATAAGATAGAGGAAGATGACAAGTGTACCATTAGCCTGAAGTTCATGTGTCACTCGATGCTCCCACGCTCAGTAGAACGGTAGAACGAACCGTCTCGACGGAGGCTGAGGATATCGTTAGATTCGAGGAATAAAACGCATGCACGTTAGAGAACAGCGATCACCTCCATAAAGTGTCCCTGCAGACTCCTTGATGGCTTGCACAAGCTCTGGGTCGTTGGAATCATCTTCGAGACGATATCGGGTGATTGCATCAGCTACCATGGACGGCGCTGCATTCCCTTGTTCCTTGGATTCCCCATTAGCCACACACACACGTGAGCATTGATTTCGGGACGTACGACGCGTCGTTTAACCCATGCATACGGAGTGTTCAAACCGTCAGACACCAAACGCCGGCATTCGGCAGCCTCGGACTTCCACCCCATACCCGGGAACCACGCCGGCAGCGCCTTCACTACATCGTACGCATTTTTTTTTAAAAATGGAGAGGCACCAAATCGAATGGCAACAACCCACCAAACGGAAACGCCGTACACAACGAGGATATTTCAGGCGTAGCGACAGCGAAAATGATGTCTGCAGCGCGTTGCATCGACGTCACAAACGTCTCTCCACCCTTCATGTCGTACCCGTACGTGACCTCCATGATCACGGATGCTGAGAACCTGTGCGCGAGTGTGAGTACCATACTCCTGAGGTGCGACGAGTAGAATATTTGAACACGCACGTGGTGAAGTGCCCTGCATACCGCGCCGGATCGTCCAATAGACGCGTCAACAGCTCGTACGCTCTCAGCAGTTGTTTGTCACGATAACCTAGCGCTGCTTTGGCCTGAAAAACTTGGTGTAACAATCGATGGTGTAACCTGAACCTCGGCCCATACCGAGCGTAAGAGGTCGGCCATTCGAAGTCAAACCTTTGTGCACCCGTCAGCACAAAGAGCACCGAAACGCCGGGAAAACACACAGGTCCGCAGCAGAGAAGACAGGCCGATCAGAGTACTTGTGCGAGCGCTTTTCGAGCAACGCAACGGCAACTTGTTCCGAGTTCAACACGATAATGTCTTGGCCCGGGACGCGCGTATACACTATGTCGCCTGTTCGACGATCCCACGTCAACGTCGATACCACCAGTGTGATATTCAGGCGCGCCAAGCACGTACCGTATGTCTTTGACCAAGCTGTAAATGTGAGATGAAGCGCGTCCTTGTTCATGCCGAGTACGTTTCCGAGGAAAGGAAGGGGTGTCGGGCCAGGTGGGAGCGGTGGTCTGCCGGGGTGCGCTGGTGACCGCAATCGTCTAAGCCTTCGTCCACCCTCGATGGCCAGTAGCACAGCTGCGAGTCCGAGCAGGGCGACGATCATGGTGCGGGTGGAACAGTCTGAACCGAGGCAGCGAGGTAGCGAGCAGGAAGCGCCAGTTCATTTTCAGTGGGTAGCGAATTGCGATATAGCTTGCCAGGCCCATCTGTCGAGCAGCATTGTCACGTAACGTTTTTTGACGAAACTCTGGCACCATTTGTGAGCTCTGATTGGTGAGCTGCTTCACAGATAAGGAAATTACCTGATGCCTTACCATAAAAGTAAACGACAAACCTTTGGAAATACTTTTCTGTTCGGCAGATCAGTGAACTAAGATCTTTTGGGTCGGCTACATACCTCTGTTACGTTGACAAAAGACCACTCTTGTCCCGCTGTGACTGAAGGGACTATATTTGTTGACTTACAAGATCAATGGGCCTCCCAATAACGCACCACACCTGTGGAAAGCAAACTTTCAATAATGGAGGAGCAATGACGGCCTTTCTTGATACAGTCGAATATACGCCCAGGTTTGCCTTGCCCGTCATCCGCGTGGTCCCAGACCAACTCCACGAAAAAATAGGGGTTTCACGGTCGTCCTGGGTCATAGAGTAGTCCAGGACCTTCCTGGGCGGATTCGGCATGCCCCTTGAAAGTGGGCCTATGGATGTCCAATTGGCCAAGCGTTCAAGGCCGCCAACCTCCTCTTCAAGTTCGGGAACCACCCAGAAACCGAGCGCCTCGAAATCGTCACCTCCCTGGAGTGGGTGCAAGTTTATGTTCCACGTTTCGTGCATAGTGACCGTAACTGGAAAAGCAATCACTGTCAAGATTAACCCAGAAGTGGGTTCGTCTCGTTGTCCCCGCCAAAGGAACGTGGGTTCCTGGAGTTCCCGTACCTCGGGTCCAAGCTTCAATGGGCTTGGGTAGTGATCAGGCAGTCTTGGTTTTATTCATTCATTCGGAATCCGGCAGAGTCTCACTTTGTCCTATGGACTCGGAAGAGCACCGAAGCCTGGGGATCAAATCGCGCTCGACAACTCTTTGCCAATTTTTTACGAAATACGGAACCCTACGTGCTAGCGATAAGTTACAACTCTCGTTCCATTATACCTCAAAGACTGGGTTATAAACGTCCTCCCTGGTCCGCACGACGACGACGAATTCCTGACGCCAGAGCGAAGTGCCTCTTTTTATTTAACACAATGGGCCACCAGTTCATCTAGCAATCGCATGGGTATCCGCCTGCAAAGCAAGAACGGAATACAGTGTGCTAGAGCCGACGGTGGCAAAGGAGGGTCACACCCTAGCAACATCCTTGATAACCGCTATGTGTTAGGGACGGTCAATCTGAACGGCGATACGTCCGTAATTCTTACCCGTGAAGGATCCGACATGGAGGGATATGTCTGTGCCTGTACCGTTAGGTCTGGCGACTTGTGAGTGTTGGACCACTTGGGTTTAACTTGAGTCCATCGCTGTGCTGATCCAGGAATGCAGGTGGAAGTTCAATTGAGCCTGGAAGCACGGTGACGTCTCATGGGTAGTGACCCGGATGAGAAGTTCAATCTGCGGTTTCGGGTCTCACTTTCCCACCGTACGCTGAACCTAGAGTCTGAGGCCCACAATGACCTTCTGCCAAGTAAGTTTCCTCCTTTTGTATTAATGGCGAGATATCGCGTTCTGACGGAATTTTCAAGGAAGTTGATTCCACCATTCCCGTCGAGTATGGTCAGATGAAGCTTGATTTCGACTTGCGAGCACGCCTCCCTGCGCTCGAGACGGAAGCTCGAAAGCGCAAGCCTGAAGTGGAGGATATGGTCCTTTGCACCGTGCATTAGATCAACCATGGTAAGGGCCTTTTATGACCTCCCTCTCATCTGCGACAGCACCAAACTGCATCGCTAGTGTCATTTAGATACCAGAATATTCTCCCAAAAACGATGTCCTCGAAATCTTCGTAGAGGTGGAGAACTCTTTCCCGAATACGATGGTCGATATCGAGCTCCCGGGAAGGAAGGCCCCATTGACCAAACGGTGAACACTCCCGTATATGTCTACATGCTTGAGGCGGGAGGCAGGGCCTAGCCTGTCCTGAAGCATACATCGAACCTCTGTGGGTGAGATCTCCGTTGTAGCCCGGTTGGCATTTATCAACGTGAATGATTGTAGATTTGTGAGAGGACCAATACCCACCAAGGCTGAGGAAAGGACCTAGGGTACGGGTCTGGAACCGTGCGAGACACTCAACGAAGATAGTTGACGTACGGCTGTAGTTGCATCTCCATGAGAGCGAACACGCAGTATGAGCGAGCAAAGGAGACGCAAGTTCTTCCACACAGGATTATCGAACATCCTTCGGACCACGTCGTAAGCTAGTCCACGTGTAGCATAAATGCAAATTTCCAAACCCTCGATAGACTGGCGTGCTTGCATGAGGATGGAATGCAGGTACTGCGTGTACCACAGTCCCGGACCCAAGGACCGACGTGGAGATGTGTGAGAGCAGTCTGGGAGAGCCAATCAGTGTGCCAGTGATCGAAGTCATCCATGGCGAGAGTGCGAGGTTGCGAACATCCATGGCCGCAATAAGTTGGTGAAGCCCGTCGCATCCAACCACCCGAAGGCGAGACACCTTGACCGTGACCCTTTTCTCGGGTTCAACATCCGCAGGGCCTTGCAGAAATGTACACCATTTGAACGAGTTCTTCGAGCGATCCTAGAGTTGCAATCGCATTCCAGTGTTTTGCGTCCACGAAACTGGCTGTAAACTGGATCTCGCGGATGTTTTTCATGTGTAACATCCCAACGATGTACTTGTTAGCGAATAGTCGGACTGCCCATGGGGGTGTGTCCTCGAGCTCCCAGTCCTTGAAATGGCAAACTTTCACTGTCTCGAGTGCGAGAGGCTGTTTCGCGTGCACAACGCGCTCTCGGGCGATGTCTTGTAAATGGCGTCATTCAATGGCAAACAGAGCCCGCTCTCAACGTCGCGGAATATAGCGCCAGAAAACTCCACGAATTCAAATATGCGGGGAAGGCACAAATTGGCGAAGAATCTGGAAGCGAGGGAAAGATTGGTAAATATTCTGAGTTGTTCTGGCGTTAGATGCTCAGTGGGTGGAGCAATCTGTTTGAATATGCAGAGAAATATCTCGTTTGGCACACTCTGTCGTCCTGGAGCTGGAGAACACAGTGAAAATTTGAGTCGATGGCGGGAGTAAAAAATGTTATAAACTCACTGAGGAATGACATGCCTACTGCGAATCAAGCGCGACATGGGCCCCTTACTGGCGGGTCACTGTGGCGGTCAATGGTTTTTCCCACGGTGACTCCTACAGTATCAGTCTATCATCGGTGCACGGACCAAATAGTCCAAAGAATTTTGATTGATGCACAGCTATGCGTGATGATGTGAAGATACAACGGGAATAAGATAGCAAGCAGAAAAGGAGATCAATCGAACAGCCCAAAGCCCTATGAGACGATGGCGACAGTCAGTCACACAAAGCGAATGCATCGAATCTGACTAGCGAATACCCACCATGTCGTCGTCTGATTCCTCCTTCTCCTCCGCCTTTTCTTCTTCTTTGGCTGCTTCTGCAGCAGCTGCAGGGGCACCACCACCGCCACCAGCAGCTGGGGCAATACCCACGGCGGGTGCTCCTCCACCAGCACCGACGTTCGATAGCAGATCCTTGACGTCCTTGCCCTCTAGAGCCTTTGCAAGGAGTGTTGCCCAGATGGGCTCAAGGTCAACATTGGCAGCATTCGTCAACGCAATGATTTTGTCGGCCTAACGAGATTTGAGTTGGGGGATTGGCTTGGACGCTATCTATCGACGTACCGTAATTTCAATGCCGTCGTCGGCGAGAATGAGGGCGGCGTATGTTGCGGCGAGTTCCGAGGTGGCCTGTCGAACGATGAATCCTGGTTAGCCAAACCTGACCCAGGAATCGTTGGTACATCCCCAGACTCGTCCAGCCATCCAGCCTCCATATCACAACTCACGAGTTCCAGAACGTATAGAGACTGAGCGGCTCTATTGTACCAGGAAAACGATAACTGACCATTGATGTTACAGACGTTGAGTGCGGGACGGGACGTCGACGAGGTGTGATGGCTACATACTCGTGTCATCGTGTTCGATATGACTGGACAAAATTTGTCCCACGATTGCACAGCCACAGTACTTCCCTACTCTCCAAGACACCGAGCGCGGCGTTCAAGTTCACAATATCCAATGATCTCTGCAAGTACGCTTGTATTCCCAGACATCCCAATGAGATAAGTAGGTATATGATTACATATTAGATCGCCTAAATCATCATGTCCCATTTATTACCACGTCAAAGGCCTGCACCAAGAGGATTATAATTAGAACGTGATCAGCAAACCGCCGTCTCTAAATACTCACCCAAACGTTCCATTGACCATCCGGAGTGGCGTTGCAAGGCCATCGGCAGTTTTCAAGAAGACAGTGTTCCCCCACCACGTGAGTACATTGTTCGCACCAATCGTGCCATTTTGAGGGAATTGAAGACAGAAGAAAATGAGGACAATAGAACATGCAAGACCAGTATCGAGCGCGGCGGAGAGAACATCTGTGCGTGAGAGGCACGAGGAACAAGTGAGCACAGATGATCTGCAAGTCGGGGTGATACATACAGTTGTACTTGGTCCACCAGGAGAAGTTACGCCTACGGATGACGTATTGGAATATGAAACCGACGATACCCCACGTGACGTAGTTGACAGCTGACGCGGGAGGAATGTACGCAGTCCCACTGAAAAAGACGGGGAAGCTAGACCACGTGTTTCAATTCCGAGGATCAAATGACCAGATGAACATGACATACTTGACATAGCGGACCCAGCTGTTAGGCCATCTCTTCTGGACGAGCCACGCAATAACTGGACAAATAGCCCCGAGGAGGAAGAACCAGACCAAGTGGTGGTATACTTGGCCACTTGAAAATTGGCGTTGAGGGCCGATAACACCCCACTAAATTAAAGCACAATGTGAGTCGTCGGATTGCCAAGTCAAAACTCGATTTCAATGACGTACGATTATAGAGGCAGTCCCGAACACTTCTGTGCCTGGACAAATGAAGCCATCCTTCTGCGAGGGACTGCACATGTCGGGTATATTGGTAAACATCCAGGCCTGAACGCCAAGCTGGACGGTCCCGGAAATTACAGAAGCAACCACCTGACATATAAACATCGTCCGAGGAGGTATCTTCATGTAATGGCCAAGTTTGAAATCGGAGGCGAATTGAAGTGCCTGGAACATCGTGATATATCCCCAAGTCTTGAACATCATCATAGCAAGGGGACGGCCAGGTATAGCGTAGCCAACGATCAATTCCGTGATAACATTGAGACCGATCTGTTGGTTGGTGATGGCTTGGATCATACCAATGGGGATGATGTAGAGGTATGCGATCAAAAGAGCCAACACGAAACCCCAAACAGGGAATTCGGTTGGCCAAATCTCAATACAGACGATGCCGAATACAAACATAACCACGAAAATGCACATGTACCACCATTCAGGAACCCGGGGGTACTTGGACATGAGCCGCGCGTGGACGTCAGGTTGCTCGCGAAGAGCTCGGCGTGCCTGGGTGCAGATCTGTTTGCGGAAGAACAGGATAGCGTGGACGATTGTAGCTGTGATGGATGCGAACGAGAGGCCGTATGCAAGTGCAAACGTGGTCGACAGAAACAGAGGGCTGTAGTTCTGGTAAGCAGTGAGATTAAACTGGTTGTCCGCTGTGAGGATCATTGTCACGTTGTAGGGGGCGCCAGTATTGTCGTATGAAGTTCGTGACGACATGGGCATATACGCCGCATACCAAGTGTTGGTAAAATGGGTGATAGGTGCCACGATCCAGAAGAATACTATGAAGCCTGCGATGACGTTTGCTTCTGCCCACCACGGGGTAGCAAGTGGACTAATGCCGATATAGGTAATCTGAGCCCAATCGAAGGTAATGAGACTCATTCCGAGACCACTCTGGTAACCGAACAGCTGGTTGACGACGACGTTCTCTGGAGCGATCCAGCACACCCAGGTGAAGTAGCTGAGCGCCTGGAAAAGATAACCTGGGAAGAAGTACCAACAAAGACCCCCGAACCAGACGTATGTGAAGAATCGCCCACGCGAGAGACCCGCACGGGTGCCCATACCAGCATATATTTGGGCATGCAAAGTATTGAAGAGCGCGCAGTTAACCAAATTCGCGGGCCAGACTGAAAGGTTGGTCAGGGAGCAATTGTGCGAAAGATTTCTACATACTCATGGAAGGGGGCTCTACTAGGAAGCGTCGCATAACACCTCCGAGGGAGAAGCCGATCATCTGTGTAGACATGACCATCATCCATTGATCTGCGGAAGAATGTCAATATCAAGACAAAAGTGGACGTCCAAGAACACACACAGCCAAAGTTGAATATCTGGTTGTAGTACACTCTCTGCACCGCGATAATATCGGTCTTCGAAAATCCAGTAAGTCAAAAGCATGGCCGAAGGAACATTGCAATCGCACAGCATATGCAGACTGGTAACCGACAGTTGCCATAATCGTCACCAACACGTGTTCTTTGATCGTGAATGGGCCAGGATTGATTGAGATGCCGAAGATCTTCCAGTTCGGCACAGTTCTCGCCCACAATTGCCCCATTGGGAAAGAGAGAAGTTGTGCAACATTGTTGGTGACGGTGACGGAGGGGTATCGGAAGAAAAAGAATTGGTTTAGGCCGGGCACGATGATTGCCCATACGATACCTGGAAAAATGGGACAACTGAGACGATAGAGCATTCAAAAGACCCATTTCATACCCATCACCCATGCACGGAAGGTCCCACAAGGAATACTGGTATCATCTGTGTTTGCGACGGCAGATCGCACCTCGGGGTAGGGTGAGTCGTCCTCTGTCAGTCACTGTGAGAGATTGTCAAAATGAGGAGATGATACACTGACCGAGTATCCCAACGAGGGCCTCATCCCTGTCGATATTGGGATCATCAAAATCATCAATGGGAAGAGCCACGTTGAGGTTTTCTGAAGAGGGAAGTTCCGTGAGTGGGTGTGACAAGCGAGAGGAGTGAGTACTAGTAGCTACCTGGTTGCTTCTCCTTCTCAGCCGAGCCGAGGCTATTGCGCTCCTCGTAAAGCGACATTGGACGGTGGTGGCGCAAAGGGTTGGAAAGAAAGGATCGTGCGATAGACCGCTATTTGTCGGGAATGCAGGGGCGAATTCAAGAATCGAGAATAACGAAAGTGGCATTCGCTTTGCGTCCCATGAGTTCCCGATGCGATCTCGCCAACGGATTCGGTGCCAGTACGGCACGGTGGCGCTCTGAATTTTTTGCACCTGTCCTTCATCGAAAACCATGCGGTACGTACCGTCACGTGAATGATAAGAATCTCCTCCACACGTCTCTCGTACTTCCGTCCATTTCTTCTTCTACCCGGGACGGCATCCAAGTCGCCAGAGTCTCACATAGATCCGGCAGGTCAGGGACAAGGAAAACTTACGAATACACGCGAATTCTTTAGCCGAGAAGCTGCCTTCGATGGATTCTCTTGCTTCTCTGTGGACCTGGTTGTCAATCTACCCGGTGGCAGCTTGAACTCCTGTCACGAGTCCCTTCGTAACTCCGAAACGATTCTTGCGCCTCGCGGGATCCAAGGCTTCTGTGTTCTGAACGGCTCTGGGTGAACCCGGTTGGATCAGTTCAAGAAGCTTATTTTTCTTGCTCGCAGGGCCATCGCAATGTGTATGGTAAACGTTCATGGCCCACGGTGTGCATAAGATCAACACCCGTCAACACCAGTTCGTGTCCATCTAACCGAAACCGAAACGAGCCACTTTGAAACATACGCAAGATCTCATGAGCACATATACGTATATATGCGTACTGGTGTCAGGACTACCAACCGAGCTGGGAGCCCGCGGAGATTATATAGCATTGTACTTGCCTGTGGAGACCTTGATTCTACTACATCATCATTACCAGTGTGTCCAATGCTGTCTGCCATACCTGCGACATCTCATTTGCAAGCGATCGCTATCAACAACATCAGGCTTGGCATGGCGTAGTGCACTTGCTCCAGGCTGTAATATTCGGGAAAAACTACCCAGATGCTTACATTCACAAGAGAAACCACAGGAAAACGCACGTCTCGGCCTTCAGATCGAGGAATTGGGCCAGCATCAATGGAAAAACCCCGGTGAGACCCGTCTATTTCAGTCTACAGTTCCGACTATCTCTGGGAAACGTACCGAAACTTGATGTTCCTGTGGCTTGATTATCCAGTACTTGTAGCTTGCAAGCACGATAAGTTGGATGATAAGGTTCGGCTCAAACGATGACCCGTCGCATTCGCTGATATTATTAGGGTTCATATTCCGTCCTGTCAAAGGATAGACAAACACATTTAGTGGGATAGTACTTCTCGGATCATGAACGGTCCCGCACTCAAAGATAGGAGGCCGACTGCGAGGAGTAAACGCTCACCGGCGGCGGGGGGGGAGTGGGTCCGATCGTCGTATCTCGACCGAGGTTTGATAACGGGCGTCAACAGCTTGCGATAAAAGGAGATCACAAGTTGATCCGTCTGCGACGAACACCAACTATACACCATAGTGCTAAATTTAACAGCAAATTTGTTAGTCGGCTGATGTAAGTTTAATTTGCAAAATAACGTTGAATGTCATGGCCCAACGAGAGCACCAGATACTGAACACGGTCGTACAGATGTGACTATGGGTACTGAGAGTAAGTATCAGTGCCTGGGATCGTGCAGATGAACTTGAAGAAGAATCGCCAGAACCGCAGTAAAGCCGCACGATGACAACCTGAGTGATGGCCGCCCCAGTTTCTAAGTCTGGCTTGTGAAATTTTGAAAGATAAAACTTGTTAATTGACGTGGCATCATCATAAGGACAACGGGATCAGATGGATTTCAAATAACCCCTGGGGTGGCCGCTGTGATATTGGACCTGAAGCGTCAGCCAGAATCTACCAAAAAAAAAGTTAGTGGGGAGATCCACTGAGTTGACACGTTTGAAACGACTCGGTTAGCCCTGAGAACTGGACTGCGTGCACCGTGGAGGCAACGCCGACGGCTGCGAGCGGGCACTGTCACACCAGGGGGCGACGCTGACGTGTTGTTGTCAGCTGGAACCTGCTTTCATTTGAATCAGCGTGGCAAACGGCGTGCGGTGCGGTCGTCGCGGCATGGTTCGGATGTGCAGTCACTGCAGTGTTGCCGGCGCAGAGATAGAGGGCTCGGGAGGGCTGATTGTCGAGGAGCCTGGTGACCAAGTAAATTCTCAATTTTCCAACGGCACTGAATATTCCGAACGTGTCTTCACTAGGACTGGGCACTGCGAGCATGTCTCGCAGGGTCATCGGAAGGGGCCGCCGCGGTGGTTGGTCGGTCGTGAGCGGGGATGGGCGGGCCGTCCCCGAGTGGTTTCCCAATGTCCTTGACGATTGGCCTGTTCTTGGTGAATTTGGACTGTGCTGGATCGCATTTTTCAGGGGGCAGGTCCATGCACAGTCCAAGGGCTTCATAGATGTTGTTTGTTGACCATTTCGCGCTGGAAGTCGAGTCAAGCTTGCCTGTGCGGGAAGTGCTGTGGTGCGACAACGCCAAGGAAAGCGTGGAACACTCCTGCCCGTATCGGCAATTTGCAACTCAAGTTGAGCCCAACTAAAGCTAAAGGCCCACTGGCACTGGCCTACCGGACTGCCGAAGGTACTTGTCATTATTCTATCCAGAGAACCAACATCGGCAAATTTGCACAAACGTGACATGGGGTGGCGGTGTGGCGCGGCTGTGACTGTAGTTGATATGGCGTTAGCTGACCTCATCGCACCGACCATGCCGTTTATATGCAATTACAACCCGCCGCGACGTCGACGTTGCACTAGATATACTTCCACAACACATTTCGTTGAGATTATAAACAGTCAACCTGAGTGACGTCTTGCATATAATGAATGATACCAGGTGAAAATTGGGTTATATGACGGCCAACTAAAGCGCTCCATACCCCTCCTGAACCAGCACATCGTCATCTAACTCTTCACCTTCGTCGGCGATGACCCTGTCGTCATCCTCATCATCCGCGGCGCCTCCCCCGTCATCCGAGTCCTCATTGTCGTCGTCGCTTGTGTCGTCACTGTCGTCACCACTGTTCCTGCTGTCACTGTCATTGTCGCGGCCCACTTCATCCTCTTCAGCTTCGAGATCCTCGTTGCCAGCATCGCGTCCATCGACTTCATCCCCATCCCTGTCCGTCTCTGGACCCCTTTTTTCATCATTACCATCCACACGAAGGAAAGCATCCCAATGTCGTGAGGCGACATGTCCGATGCCACCGCCGCGAAACCGCATAAACATGTCACGGTCAGCGAATCTAGTAGTATAGTTAGTGTATGTATGTCAGGTAGTAGAGAACTTACATGTTCACATCAAAAAAACACCAATCTTTGTCCTCGTTTTCTATGGGACGGGTGAACGATGGGCCAAGCAGTTCTTCTGTGAGTCCATTGCCAAATGACGGGATCAGATGCACCCCACGGATGACATCATCTGGATTCAAAAACCCGAACGTGTCTGGATCATCTTCGTGCAGAAATCCGACCTTGGGAAGTCGCTGGGCCCCAAACCCTGATGGTAAATCTGGGTTACGTCCGAACCAACGAACAAATCAGATATCAAATTGGTGAATGTTCTCGCCACCTGTACGATCTCCATAATTGCGAACATTAACCTGGAATATGTGAAGTACGCGGGCATACCAATATGGATGCCGCTGCTCATCTGTCTCTTGAGAAAGCACCATGACATCTGGGTGTGTTCGCAAGGTGACGCTATCTTGTTCTCGCCATAGATCATATGTTGTGTAGTTCATGCGTAGTACTTTGTGTTCGAAGATCTTGTTCTCTACGATTCCAACCAAGTTGTGGTCTTCATCCGAAAACTGTAGATTATCTGTTGTATATTGGATGTTCCGCAAGTGGGCCAGAAGGTGGTCCTTTAATCGACTTCGAAAATCCTAAACCACAATGAATGATGAGCGCTCCGACTTGACATACATAATATAGCTTGCCTTGATAGCACGATCCCCAGCCCGTGCGTTCAACCACATGCTGAGGTCGAACTTGTCCCTTGAGACCTTTGCAATATGATAATGCTCAGTAGGAGACATGCAGAGATGTCCTGACTGTTCCTTCGGTGGTTTAGCATGGTTGTTCTTGTTGCTCCACAGTACCTTTGTTAACTTGCTGATGTACCGCTCTTGCGACTCGTGCTTGCTCATAGAAGCAAGCATTGTTTTCTTGTTCTTAGACGTTTTGGGGTATCGACATTTTACGCATTGGTGCTGTAATTCACCCTGCAACCATGGAGACATCAGAATTGAGGATTTCTAGACACGTGCGACTCACTGATTGCGTCGTGTAGTTGTCTGTTGTGCCGAAAGCACAGATCGTGTTGGGATAATCACCAAGCGCGTGATGCTTGTACGTCTGGAGATTAAGGTTGCAGTGCTTTCATTCCAGGGTCACCACTGGCTGGGCTGTTGTTGTTGGCTGAGCTTGAGTTTTCACTTTCTTCACTGCAACCCTGGCCTTTCTATGCCCACGGGCACTTGTCTCCTGGGGAAGCTTGAATGTATCATAATATTCGCATGTTGTGGCAAAAAATTTCTGTATTGATTTGCGGAGAGCAATTACTGCCTTGTCGAAAAAGGCGAGCGTATCCATTGTGTGAACTCGCAGCTTTGCGTATGCGTGCCAGGTTGCCAAGTCGAATAACATGTCGAGAATACACTGGTTATGTGGTTCGGGAAGTAGTTTCTCGAAACATGTCATCGCACACTATAACAATAAATCACAACTCGGTTCATTTCAGACAACTTTGTAAAAAAATACCTGTAGGATATCCTCAAAATCCCTCGCTGCAGGATTCTTCATTGCTGAGACATTCTGTTTGAACTTGCGTATCGTGTTCCTGCCAAATGTGGGTACACCATGATACCTTAAACAACATTAGTCTGGATCAAATAACATCAATGGCATGAAATCGTACCTTTCATTAAGGTGTTGAATTCTGTCACCCCCTGCAGCGATAAGAAGGCATAGCAGGTGGAGAAAAATTGCCTTCCAGACGCTGCTTTCGAATTCATGTAGCAAGTCAACCAGAAAGAACTTGAAAAAATTGATCCCAGTGTCGTAAAGACAGTCAGAGAACGTGTTCTAAAATGATGAGTAATATCAGCTTCATTCATTGATTATGAGACAACTTACGATGGTTGGAACATATGACCAATCTCCAAGAAGCGCCTTGATACGGTTTCCATCTACCGCTACCCCCTTCTCAAATATGAGGTGATGGGCCATTTGGATCCGTGAACGCCGTGAGGCGTCATCAATGCGACTGTGCTTGATATGCCATTTCATATCTCAAGCTCAACCCATCTTATCCAGCTCAGACTTTTTGACCAGACAGCAGGGACATGGATATTGCCCCAGGAACTTGATCCCTGCAAGCAACACTCTATGTTGTGTTCAGTACTGGTAATCAGAATGACTAAGATACATTCAAACTTACTTTTCGGGGTAATCTGCTGAGTAACTGAAGAATCGCGGGAATACTCGATGTGTGATCCCATCGTAACATTGGATGACCAATCCATGGTGGTAAGCATGCATGAACTTCTTGTCGAGAAGAAGTGCCCATATTGCCTGGAACAGCTCTCGTTTACAGTGTGTGAGTACCTCGGCAGTAGCGGGTAGATCATGGTGAAACATGTAATAAGTCTGAAAGTCGGCTGGAAGCTAAATACATCCATTAGTGAACAAATGTTGAACAGATATGGGCTTACTTACCTTGGGAATATAAACAATGTGGTGACATGCAAGTGATGTCGGCTTTGCTTGTGTGTATTTTGACTCATTGCCAAAGAAGAGGTAAAACGGCCAAAGGGAGGCGTCTCCGAAGCTAGTGAGATGTGTTGAATCTGACCACATCATTAGTGAGGCGACAACATGTTCAAGATCATTGTCATCTGGATCATGTGGTAAGGAGTTGATCTCCATGTAGGCTTCTCGCATCTCAGCAGATGTGTAAGCCTCCGAGAATACCTGTTGGACCTGGTCACCAGCTTTCCAGTACTGCATGAATGGGGTGGTGTTAAATGTAGTGAACACTTCATTCTCGAACACTGAACGAATGATGTCAGTCATGTCTTGGTGATAAATACCAGGTATCTCAAGCTCCGGGACATCCTCTTTGTTACGATTTCTCTTTTCTTTTCCTACTTCGCTCGTCTTTGACTCGCTCTTCCATTGGACTAACTTCGCACCACCCTACTAGGGTGACTTACACCTAAACCCGGCTTCTATCTTTCCACGCCGTGCATGGTCTACTTCTATCTTACATTTCCATGGACGTCCTTTACTTCATGTACAACGTGTTGTACAGCCTGCTTCCTTCTATCGCACGGACCACTTACTTCTTATATCTGCCTTAGCTCTTCCGCTATGGACACTGCTTGGTCCGTGCGCCGGGTCTCCACTTATTTAAGACGACTTCTCCTGTACTTGTAACTTTAACTTGAATCTACTCTGTTCTCCCTGGATCTCTCTGAGTTGTCGTACTACTCTTGAGTGTACACTCCCTTGTAAACCCCTTTGTAACGTCTTATGCAACCGACCATTGCTAAGACTTGCTGTGGAAGCCCCCAGCACCTATGTCTCTTGAAGAAGCCCTTCAAGACCCTTGTTCCCCTCGCTCTTCGAAGATGTCCTTCGAGGAAACCTAGTCACCCTCGTCTTAAGAGTCTACGTTTGCCTCTACCCGAGTCGAGCGTAACACTCTTCACAGTCGAAGCGAACTCTTTCTTTTGGTAACCGAATCTTGACCATTGAGTTTTTCCAGCCATGTTTCTCGTGGAATGGATTGTCGGGGGTGTCCAAGTACTTGTCAAGACGGTCTGCTTCACGGGAATGAGAAAATGTGCGAGTGTCGGGTGCATGGAAGGATGGGTGATTCAGAAAACTTGGGAGCCGATCTAGCTGATTTGCAGAACCGGATGAGGTACCCGAGTATTGATATGCCATAAGCAGACCACATGACAGATTGGTAAACGGTGCGAAGTAGTCGGGTTCTGGAGCAC
Source organism: Xerocomellus chrysenteron (assembly GCA_038093415.1). Classification (NCBI taxonomy): domain Eukaryota; kingdom Fungi; phylum Basidiomycota; class Agaricomycetes; order Boletales; family Boletaceae; genus Xerocomellus; species Xerocomellus chrysenteron. The sequence continues at coordinate 23,618 of JBBPSD010000094.1, forward strand.
TGTGGGCAACAACGTTCATTGGTTGGTCACCACCCTTGAGGTTTGGAGCATCGGTGACACTGTTTAATGTGTTGATGGGTGCATGCATCGGTTGAATGGGATACACACGGTACATCCCCATCAGATCTGGGACGGTCGTGAATGAAGTATCTGAGTCTGAGGACTCGGATGACTGAGATGCTTCTGAGGGAGTGGCAGCTTGGGGGACAGGTGATCTTGCAAGCTGATTTTGAGTCCGTCCACACTGCTGGCGCGATGTTGCCGGCATGTGCTCTAGGTGCATTGCAGTACCCGGTAGAAAATCCGCATACCGGGCAGGCATGCGAATTTGACGACCCGAGCATTTTGAGAGGACATCAGGGACAAGCGGTGGCAGAGAGACATCAACACAGGGGGAAACATCACCCATTTCCACCTAAGGCCGTTAGTACATATAGAGCTGAGAAAGCGGAACTGTAACACGTGCATCATCCTCATGAGATCCATATGATTTGAAGAGATACGTGGCATTAATCCCTTGCTCAGCATCATTGCCAGCATCAGACAACGTGGGAGAGACATCACGATGGGGGCGCTTCTTGGGCCGTCCTTGTTCGAAAACCTGACGAGTCAGTATTTCTGTTGCCTCGCAGTGAGGTTTATGAGAAGATAGCTTTTTGCGAGAGGAGAAGGTGGTTCCACACGAGAGGCACTTGTTGTTAGGCATGGTGCAGGAATGCCCAACCAGTGGTCACTGGAAGAAGATTGTTATATACACATACATCGTATCTGTACATGCAGAACTAATTAACCTAGGAATAATGAGTGCTGAAACTGTACTAGAAGCAGAGAGAAATACCTGAACTGATTTGAGTTTGTGTTTTGAGTCCTCCTGTTGTTCTCCCACTTGTCTTGTGCTATTCTGACCCCGATCTGCATCTCGGTGAATGGGCAGCACACGCATCACGGCACAAAGTGAGGTGCAGGAGAGCCATTTGGAGCTTGCATGATATCTGCAGCATGGGTAAGGCATTGAGGGCACCTGAAAAGGTCATTCAGGTCAGTATGTGTCATTTGAGTGGGCTGGTGAATCCTGATGGTCGACAATGGCAACTTGAAAGGCTCCAATGGATGAAACCCTAACCTTAATCAGCATGTATGCGCTACCCACCGCACCAGATTCCCATTTCTTTACCACCATCATGTCGCCCACCATCGAACAACAATCTGGCTCTCCAAACATTACAATCAACCAGAACAACATCATTGTACTAGAGATCGATAATCTCCTCAGCAATTGCCCGACTTATGTTCTCAACTACATTCCAAAGCAACCAGGCCCTCTCATACAATTTCCATTGATATACTATGAGACCGATACTGATGACAGGTTGCAGAAAATCATTCTGAGGTTGAAAGATGTCAGTAAACGTGCCATAGAAGATCACGATGAAACCATCGAGAGTGACTTGGAGGACACAAAAGATGCACCAGCTATGGTTACCAAACAGTGGGTCAAAGGTGCTAGTATCACTCTTCAGCTTCATTCGTGGTAAGGAGCATTCATTTCCTCAACCCATTTGTTAAGTGACGAGAACAGCAACGATGAGGACGATGACAAAACGCTTATGGTCGATGCGACTCCAGTTGCATTCCACGGCATTCTAAAGAACAAGATCCCTCTCAAGCCCAAGTTCTTTGACTCAGACACCGAGACAGTCTGGCCCCCTGTTCGCCCCCGAACTTTACGACCTATCACCTCCAATGAGCCAGTATCCCAGTACATGTTTCTTAGGACATTCCCAGCTCTGGTGAAGGTATTCAATGACAACCAGGACTATTAGCACTTAAGCATCATGTATTTTTATTATTCTCAATGCTGTCAAGTGTAATGCTATCAAGTGTAATGCTATCAAGTTTGTGTTGTTAATTGCATGGGAATATTTGTGTGGATGAGCTGGTGCCTTCCAAGTCGACCCTTCTTAACCCCTAACCAGTACCATCTTCAGAATGCCATCCTCACGCCTCTCAAATGAAACTGACGATGAACATACTCAAACATCTCCACTGACATTGCCAATCAAGTCAAATGAGAGAATTGCACCCAAATCCAACAACACGAGGCATGGTATCATTCCTCATTGGTGGTCAGGGGTTTACTAATTGAGTTTACTAATCAAATCCTGATCTACTACTAGTGGCCACAGTTCCAAGAAAGTGACCACACAGCCAAATGGTGCCGAGAAGTCAGATAAGGTCCAGAAAGCTAAGTAAATCATGATGTCTAAGTTGCCATGTTGAGATACTGATATTTGATGTAGGAAAAACAAACAGCAAGATTCAGATGATTCAGATGATACCAGCCGGTGCGAATGCCTATCAGTCGCTCGCTACATACCTCGTGGTCTTGACACATTTTGTGATCTTGCTGAGGTAATTAAAGTGTGCCTATTACTAGAACAAAAGGAGATGTCCAGGGCCAATGAGGACGAAAACATGAGAGCATCACGCAAGCAATTTTTGGGCAAGATGCATGTTCCCACTCTTTTCACTGCATATATGCACACTAAATCTCTCGACAGCGATGACAGGACAAAGGATCGCTACCAAAGGACATTCAATCACATTCAATCACATGCACCATACCTCCAATCCCTTGTTTGCCCGGGTGGCAAGAAAGCGGCTGAACTAAACAGCCTTGTTAAAGAGGTAAGGGCTTAAGGGTTTGTTGAACGGGTGGTTCTCACCCACGCAGATGAAAGCACTGGTTACGCACATCCGCTCTGAGGACAGCTGTCGTCTATGCAAAGTCATGGGAACATATGCTGCCCCATCCCCTGATAAACAAGTTGTTCAGCCCCCAGTGTCAGCCGACACGAAGACTGGTCGTTCACGATTGGGCTTTGCCCATCCCAAACTCGGAGCTCTTCTGTGCCCTGTCAAATATCTGCAAGAATACAAAGTGGATCCCCGTGCGTGAGTAGGTATTGCTTTTCCATTGGTGACGAATCTGACAAGCATTACAGGATGTGCAAAAAATTTGATGATCCATCTGAACCTTGCAGGGTAACAGCTAACCTCTGGCCGGCTTACACCTATGCAGGAGAAATTCCAGGTTCCGAATATGATCCCAGCATGATCAGCAAAGGTTTGTTCAGGGGATTCCTGATTGAGCACGTATGTATATGGCATTCATCACTACATTTCAAGCTTGGTTTGACGAATTTATGTAGGTTTTGAAGCACATATTCACATCTCCATCATCAGCGCTGTCCGAAAGGGTCAAAGGAACTCGCGCGGGCAATGCTAAGATTCACCACATGCAACAAGTTGAAGCGGAGCACATTGCGTATGCTGCCATTCAGGTACGCATAACTGGTCAATTAGGATTTGAGTTTTACATGTTTCATAGGCTCGATTTATCATCTCATCGGCCGAAAAGTGGAACGACCAGGACGCGTCATTCAACTACCCAGACTATTACTACAGGATCATTCATCTAATTCGTGAGACGAAGGATCGCAAGTGGGCTGACGAATTGCTCTCATACTACAATGAGTATGTGGCGGGCACACTAGGAATGATTTGCTAACTCTTTTCCAGGAAACTATTTGGGAATGCGTCAGGCTTGATTGCAAAAGATGCCACAGCGGCGGCAGATGAGGAAGATGACCTCCTCGAAATGGAACACCAATTTCAAGCCCGCTCAACTGCCCCTCAGGCCGCCGAAGGCCCTTGTGTTTCTGAACCTGCACCTGGTGGCCATGCTCAGGCTCTGGCAGTCGAGCAACCCGAAGCCACGACAACACTCCTGGAAAACCCAGCTCAGGATAAAGGAAAACAAAAGGAGCATACCCCACCACGCAAGGCCACACCGCAGGCATTCTCTCGACTGCCGACACTTTCTCCAATCTGTATCACGGAGACAGATTCTCCTGGTCCATCAACCCTCAAGAGAAGATGCATTGCTCCAACAATGAGCAATGTTATTGATGATGGCGAGCCTTTGAGCGAAGTTGAAGAAGTTGAAGAGCCCGTCAAGAAGAAGCGTGCGCGTGCTGGCACTAGAAAGGTATCTACAAACAAAGGTGGTCGGGGGAAAAAATAAGTAAATCATTTTCGCTGGTTATTACTCTATTCACTGACTCGTTGAAGGTATTCACTGTTCGTTTCCCGCCCATTGCTGTCATTTTTTTGTTCCTTCGGATCGCTCTGCATGCTACCAAGTATCATCACTTTCGTTCAGACTCGCATTCCCTGTCGCACCTGCTACCCACCTCTTTATCACAGATGGTTCTATGCATGTTTTCTCATGTTGGATGCTCATTATATTGTCAGACTACTCCCATTGTCCATACCGCCATCATATATGTTCCGATAGCACGATGTCATAGTTCACTAGATGAATGGATGGTTATATTGGCATTTTATTTGAAACGAGTCTTATAATGTGTGATATGAGTACGGAATGGTGATAACATGATAGGCACGGTGACGAGGAATGATCGGAACAGCACGCAACGATCGGAAAAAGTGTTTACTTACATTATATTACATGTAGCCCATGATTCTGACGTAGGTTACGAAGATTATACGGATTACATTAGTATATAAGGTCGTATAAACTTTCTGCAAGTTTGCCGATGAAGTCGTATCTGTTTTTCTGTCGCCATGCAAAACAGTACCTACCAGTCGAACAGTTGCATTCGCGGGCAAAATCTCTCGTCGCCAAGTTCAAGCAAGGAGGAGGAAGTGGTTACATCAACGAGGCGATCGTCCTTAATCGAGAGGCACTGGAACTTTGCCCACCCGGCCTGATTTGGCTTGCAAATCATCTCAATGATCGTTACGGCCAGCTGGGAGCGACAGGGGACCTCGAGGGGGCCATTGTCCTCGACGGAGAAGCACTTGACCATATCCCGCAAGGACACCCTCTTCGAGCTATCTCTCTGAATAACCTTGGAGTTCGACTTTCCACTCGGTACAACCAGCTCGGGGCGATGGAGAACCTCGACGCGGCTATTGTCCTCGGCCGAGAAGCACTCAACATAACATTTCGCAAACGCGCTCCTGCACATGCAGTCGAGCTTCTCGAACAAGGGCAGTTATTTGGAGTCAGCTTACTCGACTCCATTCCGCGCTGGATGATGTCGTGGTTTCTAGCCCGGCAGGAATGGCGTTGGAAGACGAGTTCATCCGGCTGGCCTTACACATTCGCAATGCCCTTAATTCACCTGGTGCAGATCAGCACGAACGGCTGTCGTCTGAACCTGGAACTACAGAGGGTTGTGACCAATATTCGCACCCTACCTGGTCGCTCCCGTTTCCTTCTTTCCTCGCTCTTCCCCGACCTCCAACGTGCAGCCAGTGGGGGACCCGTCATCATCCTCAGTGCGAGCCGGTATAGTTGTGACGCGCTCATCATCTTACTCGACCGCGACCCTGTTCATATTCCCTTGCATATCATACAGGAAGGAGTTCGGGACCTGTCAACGGAGCTCCGTACCTTGAGCGTGCGCGCAACGAAGGCCGACGTGACGAAAGAGCTGGCGTTTTTTTACGCAAACTTTGGGATCAGATCGTTTCCCCCATTGTCGATTGCCTCCAGACGACGCATTCATTTCAATAACGCATCTGGTGGTGTCCAACCACAGAGTTCTCTGTGCTCCCCTTCGACGCTGCTGGTCCGTATAGGAATAGCCAAAAGAATCTCCCTCATCTCTACATCTCGTCCTACACCCCAACCCTGACCGCTCTCATTCGTGCCGGACGGAGTGATCCATCGAATTTTGCAACTGATCAGAAACGTTTCATCGCCATTGGTCAAGCCACGGCCGCTGGTGAGAGCGAACACCTTTCCGTAGGTGCGGAACTGGACCAACATTGGTCAGCGCGTCGACGGCCCAGCTACATTCACATATATAGATAGAGAGGAATCTTGCACTTCTAGGGTCATCGAAGAACTTGGAAAGAACGAATGGGTTCACCTTGCGTGTCATGGTCTCCCAAATCGGAAATGCCCGCTCGAGTCGGCGTTCGCTCTGCGCGACGGACACTTTGCAATCCAACGCATCATCGGGTGCGATTTGAAGAATCCATAATTTGCATACCTCTCTGCATGTCATACGACTGTCGGAGACGAAGACAGTCCGGACGAGGCGATCCATCTTGCGTCGGCGATGCAGTTTGTTGGCTTTCGTTCTGTGATTGGGACGATGGGGGCGGTGGACGATTGTACGACGAACAAGATCACGTCGACATTCTATAAACATATGGTGGATGAGTCTGGTCGTCTGGATCATACCCGCGCAGCGTTCGCGCTGAACACGACGATGAAATCCGTGGATATACATCTCGGTGCCTAGTTCTAGTATATCCTCATTTTCTTTCTCGTTTTGCATTGCTCGTACTCGCTACTATCAAACATGTCATCCTTTATTTCGCGGGTCGTGGGAGGCCGAAGTACATATACAGAGTACACCAGATCCTCGTGCTTGTACTCAACCTCGCGTACTCGTTTGTTGTCGTGGATGACTTGCCGAAAGAGGAAATGCAGTGCACGTGGCAAGCTTGGCCTAACCGTTTGCCACATCCCATTTCTTCTTTCCTTTCAGATAAAAAGTGCAGTCATGGTGAGATATGATCAACGTTAGAGGTTCTGTCTGAATTAACCATACCACAAGTCAGCACTCTTCAACTTTCAATCACTACTCCTCGTCATCCTTCTCATGATCTGCACGTGCACATACGTGCGCGCGGTCGCACCTCGCCTCATTGACAGGAACAAGGACGGGTATTTCCATTCCGCCAGCTTGTTGTCGTCTCTCGTGTTGACGTACGAGCAGGATCTTTGGTTTATTCTTCATGTCTGCTCGTATAGGTGCGTGATGCTTTTCAACCAGGAATACTGGACCAACCGCGAATTTAAACAGGAGAGCGCCTCTCACCGTATGTGGCGCTAGCCTGCGTAGCTATGGCTGTCACCCTCCTGTTACAGTAGATGGTTTACTATATATCTCACCATCCCATCATCGTAAAGCATCCGCATCACGCTCCACATGTTGTATTAGGCGCCACTGATCAGAAGCTTTCTTCTTTTGCTTTGCTCTCACCTTATCGCAGTCATTCGGTAACTCGGTTCATGATTAGGTGCTTGCAAGATCACCGGATGGGATTAACGGATGCCACCCCAGTATGCCAGTGATTCGTGTGGGTGTCGAGATACCATTCCGTTATGCAACGCGTCAAGTAGCCTTGGCAGTATGGTGAGCGCCAATGGGACATCAAGAAATTAATAGGGTACAGGTCCGAACACGCGAAACAACGCCAACCTGAAGTAATCGAATGGACTGGATGGTAATGATCATGACAAAACTGCTGCCATGAAACAAAAACTGGAAACGGCGATGAATCTAGCTTGGAAGACATGGAATCGGCATGAAGCGAAGAAGAACGGATCGATAACGGTGGCTTCCATTCTGCCTGCCAGCCACATTCCCAAAAATAGGTGTAGTGCAGAAAGGGTAGCCCGTTACGTCTGCCATACAATATCCTCATATAGTGGCTGTCACCCACGTAGTCTTCTCAATCAGTGTCCCAAGGTGTCCCCTCTGCCAATATCGCGGCCGAAACCAGTTTCGCTCAACTACTCGTCTGTCAACCGAGGGACGATGTCGAATATTGTTGTATGATCCTCGTCGACCATCCGGAATTGTACTCTCCGAGGACGATGATCTAGATGGACAACCAAGTGGTTCTGCGCGTGTGCGACGGGTACTGGGCGTTACGGAGGCATGCAGACCAGCCGTGGTAGGCGCCAAGAAGTTCATGGTAGGTTGTTGTTGTGAGGTCACGTGCCGTCGTGACAACACTGTTGGCTATACTCCAGGCTGGGGTACAGCAGGGGGCTGCACGCCAGTATCAGAAGTGAGGGACGCCTTGGCAGCACGGATTGGTGCGAGTCTGTCAACCGCGGACAGAGTAGCCAGGGGATTTAACGGGCTCATCTGCGGTGATGCCGCAGAGTCTGTCTGTATGACCAGAGGAGTATGGCGTGCAGAGTTCGATGTAGTAGATCTCGAAGGTACATTGTGACCATTTAATGTGGATGGTAGAGGCGGGGAAGCCCGACTGCGCGATGTTCGCGCCGCGGGCATAGGTAAAGGTGACCTTTTGGCTGGAACAGGTAAACGGTTTGACAACGAATTGTTGGTAACACGAGACGACGTGAACGGGCGCGAAGGCTTGGCAGTCAGGCAAGTATTGGGAATTGGTACGGCTACTTTCTTTGTGCCGCTGGTCTTTCGATCACCTGCACCAGATGTTTGTTTTAATGACTTGACAGCTTGAACACAATCAGTGAGTGAGCCTTGTCCCGAGAAAAAATTCACCAACCTTCGGCAGGAGTTGAACCAGTGGAATATTTTGTAGATTTTACCTTAGGAGTGGGCTCTATGTCTGAATCATCCGAATACATAGGTCTTTTACGCTTAGCAGGTTTAGCTGCCTTTACTATCGCTAGAGCAGCAGGTGTGTCTCCTTCTCCATCGCTCTTGAGTTCAGAAACCTTGAATCTTTTTGCCATAAATTTCATCAAATGTTTCGTGACGCGAGTGTTGGAACGGATATCCTGGTGGGAGGCACGTACGTCCTTCCTCATTTTCTCGATAGCAGAGGATATCTGTGCGAGTGATAGAATCTGCCTCTTCAAGTAAATGAACACCCCGATCATGACGAACTCGATCGGGGAAACGCGAGTAGGTCGATTGAGTGATCTGCTGTATTTTTTGTCACGCGCTAAAATTACAAAGATCTGGAAAGTTTCATGCAAGTCGACACGAAGTTGAGTCGACACGGGTTGACTCTTCTGGAGCCATTTCTCAAGTGTCGTGGTACCTGGGACCGCAGTCTTCGGATGATTCTCAATGAGGTAACCGATCGTAGCAAGGCACTGGAAGTCTCGACCACGAGCGTGGCCCCAGTCGAGATAGCCTTCGAAACCTTCTTTCCCGAGAACATGGTTTTGGATCTCGCGAATAACCGTAGACCACGGACCAACAAGCGCCTGCAGACGTTCTTTTCCAGAAAGTCGCATCAGTATCAATAGCAGACAATCCAATAAAACGCACCTGCGGGTGTGAGCGCGACGCCCAATTGAACCCTCTATGTCCGATCAACTGTAAGAATCTGACCAACGTGGGAGGTTGCTTTGCTTGCCTGGAAAATCTCTCGTTCTTGGTCATTGTTCAGTTGTGTGTATTCAACACACACAATTTGTTTGTTTGCAAACTGCGTTTTCAGGCACTGAGGAAGAAGCTTGCGCCTTGTATTCGTCGTACTTGACTTGAACCAAAACTTCTCATTGGTGAACCTGCGCAAACAAGTGTTGAACATAAACAGATTACAGGTGAAATAATCGATGAGGTACCCACGAATCTTTATCTAGTGACCGCATGGGGAACGATCAGTAAAGTGTCCGAACAGACACTACGAGCACGACTGACGTGGAATCTGTATTTAAAAATGTATGAGAACGGATGATGCTACTAGATTTGACAACACACCTGTCCATCGATGAATCTTCATCGGAGCGACGGGTCAAATTAGTATGTACGTGTAAAGTCAAAATCGCAACTTTACCTTTGGATTGAGGTCAAACGCTGTTTCCCATCAATACAGGTTCGCAATTCACTCCCGTCCTCTTGGACTGTGAGGGCTTTTATTTCGTTGTGAAATCTGATATGATCAGCACAGGAGTTTCACGTACCAAAGATTATCGGAGGTATGTAGTAATTGCGCAGTATTGAATCTATCAGCCCAGACTGTTTTTCTTCCTCCCATACAACATCTTTTGGAGTGAGCTTCGTCAGATCCAGCCACAATGCCAGCAATTCGTTCCACAAGCAGACACTTACCCCGTTGATATTCCGGATCAAGGTCTATGGCGTTGTCAACGATCTGGTCTACGAGCAATAAGCATTGGGGAGAAGGACTTTATTGCACGTGGACGTACCGTAAAGCGACTTGGCGGTATGCTGCGTTGTTCGTGGTGCGCGGAGGACACGCGTGATCTTGTACTCTTTAGGTGATTTCTTGACCTTGGAGGTGCGTTTCGCGAGTGGTACGTCATCCTCATCGGAGGAGAGGTCGGTCAAGTCGGAGATATCCGAAAGCGACATCTTCAATGGCGAAACGCGGCGGCTAAATCAATCAGACATCTGACAGGTTTGAGTGACCACCATACCTGGTCCAGGAATATTGCGAGCTGGGTTGGGTTTTAGGAGGATCTACTGACTCACAGATTACGGTGTTAGCCCAAGTAAAGAACCACGTCAAACCTGGGGAATGAATGGGGTCGGGGGCAACAAAGTGAAATATGTCAGTGATTGTACCGAAATTTGTCAGCACGCCTCCTTTTTCTAGGTGTACTCGTGCCGACGATCGGCAAAACTGCTGCGCCATACCACTACAGACCTTATGGACGTGCCTATCACAAGAGAGACATAAGCGCCATCAATGATGATCCACACAAGCGCTGGGAAACGGGTGCCAGATCTTGATCAAACTTTTGCCATAAAACCGTTACCGTACGGTTTTTCTTATCTATAGACGCCCGCCGACCAAATATTTTGCGGCGACTGAAATGGAGCCCCGATATCAACTCCGTTAACACGTGACTTCAAAGGTTTACACTCCGTTTAAACTTCTTGTCGCGTCGCGTCGCGTCTAGGTAACTGTGCACACGCGAACACAAAGGATGCGGATTGAGGAACTTGTAATAGAAGGTAAGCCGCACTACCAAATGGAATCTTACTCTAACCTGGTGTAGGTTTCAAATCTTATCCTGTGCGGACGCAGATAACGGGATGGGATCCTTCGTTTAACGCGATCACTGGCTTGAATGGGTCAGGCAAGTCTAATATCCTAGACGCGATATGTTTTGTTCTTGGGATTACGAACATGGCTCAGGTGCGCATGTCGTTTTCGGCACATGCTGAACTTAACCACCAGCCAATTTCTGTAGATGCGTGCGCAAAACCAACAGGATCTCATTTACAAACGTGGACAAGCTGGTGTCACGAAAGCGAGCGTTACCATTGTCTTCGACAACTCAGATCGAGAGAAAAGTCCAGTTGGATTAGAGGATTATCAACAGATCACCGTCACTCGCCAGGTTGGCTATTCATCTCAAGGACCTGACGTTTGCTAACCAATTAACGAGGACAGATTGCACTCCCCAACATATCAAAATACCTATTGAATGGGCACAAGGCGACTCAACAAACGGTTCAGAATCTTTTTCAGAGTGTCCAGTTGAACATCAATAATCCCAACTTCCTGATTATGCAGGGTCGTATAACCAAGGTTGGTCGTCTTCATGTTTGCATTGTGCGGTTATCTACATGAACATTTCAGGTCCTTAACATGCGACCACAAGAAATTCTTGGTATGGTGGAGGAAGCCGCCGGTACTCGTATGTTCGAAGAGCGCAAGGACAAAGCCAAGAGGACAATGGACAAGAAGGACAAACGCGTCCAGGAGCTGAGTTCAATCCTTGATGAGGAGATTTCGCCGAAGTTGGAGAAATTTCGTGTGGAGAAACGGCAGTTCCTCGTATGGCAAAAGGAGCGGGCAGAACTCGAGCGAATTGGCCGTATGCTGCGGGCGTGGGAGTGGACTGATGCTAAGAGAAAAGTCGAGACGGTAGGGGTGGATATTAAAGCCAAGGAAGCGGAGAAAGACGCTGTGGATAAGCAAAGGAAAAAGCTTCTGAAGGATTGCAAGGCGGCAGAGAAGACGCGGGAAGAAGTCCACGAGAAACGCGAAGCAGAACGGAAGAAGGGTGGGAAGCTGAAGAAGATGGAGGAAGATGTTGCAGAGTTGGACAAAGAGCTCGAGAAATTCCGCACTCAAATCCAACTCGCGAACGGCAATATCGACGAGGAGAAAAAGAGGGTTGCCACTTCCAGGGAGGAACTCCAAAACCTGCGCGATTCACTCGAAGGTAAACGGGGTCAAGTTAACCAGCTCGAGAAGGCCTATCAAAGCGTGAAGACCTCTCATGACGCAATTCAGGCCACCCTTGCTAACTCGGAGGAACTATTTCAAACACTCCTAACCGGCGTGTCAACGTCCAACACCGGGAACACTGGAGGAGGCTACATGGGCCAAATTGCCGATGCCAAGGCACGCTTGGCGCAGGCCGCCGCTAAGGAGGAACAGAATCGTTTAAAGCTCTCGATGAATGAGAAGGAGTTGAAGATGCTTGAGGCAAAATGGAAGGACGTGGAGAAGGACGCCCATCAGGGACAGCAGAACCTCGCTAGGATGAAGGTGGAACATGACAAGTTGAAACGTCAGTTGGCTGAATGTGGCTGGAGCGCTGAACAACAGCAACAATGCGACATCGAGCTGCGCACCGCCCGAGGAGAAGTCAACGAGCGGAGAGAGGTGAGGTCAATCTTCATAATGTCGGCAGTTGCTAACGCTCACTTCTAGGCGCGCGATGCTGTTAAGCACCGTCTCGCTAACCTGACGTTTGACTACACATCGCCCTACCCCACTTTCGACCGCAGCAAAGTCAAAGGTCTCGTTGCCACATTGACTTCTGTCCCTCCTGAGCACTCTAATAAGGCAACAGCACTTGAGATTGCCGCGGGCGGCAAGTTATACAATGTTGTCGTCCAGGATGAACGAGTGGGCAAGGACCTTCTGCAGAATGGCAAGCTTAAGAAACGCGTGACGATCATACCTCTCAATAAGATAAACGCTTTCACACTTTCCGCGCAGGTACGTCCACGTTTGATACGAATCTCACCAAATTGTCTCATAACCCCAACAGAGACTAGCACAAGTCGAACATCTCGCTCCTGGGAAGGCGAATGTCGCACTTTCGCTTATCGGTTACCCGGACGAAGTTGCTCGTGCTATGGCCTACGTATTCGGCGACACGATCATCTGTGCAGACGCTGAGTCTGCTAATGCCGTTACCTTTGGTGCTAAGGTCCGCTCCGTAACGCTCAATGGAGATGTCTACGATCCATCTGGGACACTCAGCGGAGGGGCACCGCCTAGCGGAAGCGGTATGTTGTTGAGAGTTCAGGAATTGTTGGAAGCAGAGAGAGGGTTAGATCAGGCTCAGGCTCGACTTGCGGAATTAGAGAGAGGGGAGGGAGCAGGACGGGAAAGGAGAGAACGGTGGAAGAAGCTCTCAAGGGATGTGGAGATCAAGGAACACGAGCTTCGCTTGTTGGATGAGCAAATTGGAGGAAGCAATGCTACGAGGGTGAGAGAAGGATTTCGTTGGCTAGGTTGTCCTAATGCATGACGTCTAGCTCGGGGCTGAGGTCGAATCTCACAAACAAGCCAAGGTTGAACTCCAAAACGCTGTTCAAGCTGCAAAGGACGAGCAAAAGGCTGCCGAAGAGGATGTTAAGAAACTCGAAAAAGATATGCGCGAGTTCAAAGACAACAAAGAGGGCAAGATCAACGAGTTGAAAGTCAGAAACATGTGGATTTCTTTGTATGCCCTTACTCACTACACTTCCTGTAGAGCGAGATCTCTAAGCAGAAGAGCGCGCTCCAGAAGCAAGCTGTCGTAGTGAAGACGCGGCAAAAGGAGCACCAAACAGGGGTGTTGGAACTAGGTGAGTGAAACCGGCACCCCTTTCACTAGATCTGATGCGCTCCCACTCCTTAAGAACAAATGGAAAATGATATCCAAACTGCGGAGGTTGCGATTCGAAATGCCCTAGCTCAAATCGAGAAGCTTCAAAAAGACGTGGGCAAGATCCAAGATAAGCTGGCTGATGTTGCGGTATGTCGCATATTGGCTGCCAGGATAATTTTTGAGTTGAATACTTTCGTGCAGGCCAAGCACGCGAAAGCGGAGGCAAGGTTGCAAGAAGAACGTGCAACTCTCACTCAGTTCGACAACGAATTGAAAGACCTGGATGACGCCATAAAAGCCCAGAAGAAGGGCATCTCCGATGCCGAGCTGAACGCAAAGCGACTGGAGCATGACATCAACGTGCTGGAAAAAGATAAGATTACGCAGGTTGGAAACATGGCGAATCTCGAGAAACAGTACGATTGGATTCGCGAGGAGTGCCAGTAAGTTGTGTCACATCAGGCGCGTCCATGTATCTCACCAACGCACACAGGTCATTTGGGAAGCACGGCTCTCCATACGACTTCGATTCGGTTGATATCGGGGCTCTGTCCGGCAAGGCGGATGAGTTAGAGGCACGGCAACGTGGCATGAAGAAAAAGGTCAACCCTAAAGTCATGAATATGATTGAAACGTGAGTACAGCACCGAGCCGTCGTGATCAGTGTCTGTCGGCCGCTCGCTCACCCCCTGGTACTAGCGTGGAGAAGAAGGAATCCGAGATCAAGAAGATGATGGCGACTGTATTGAAAGATAAACAAAAAATTGAGGACACAATCGCAGAGCTTGATCGCTATAAGCGCGATGCTCTTCAGAAGACTTGGGAAAAGGTCGATGTGTGAGCTTGTTCCTCTCGTCACGTGGAATGAATTATCGATGTCCCTCTGCAGAGACTTTGGTGCCATATTTGCCGAGTTGTTACCTGGAAACTTCGCGAGGTTACAACCTCCAGAGGGACAAGACTTGATGCAAGGCCTCGAAGTGAAGGTCCGACTCGGATCCGTGTGGAAGCAGAGCCTTACCGAACTTAGCGGTGGACAACGGTGCGTCACTGTTGATGTAGTGCTCGGTTAAATTCTTACGGAACCACAAACCAGTTCGTTGATTGCACTATCTCTCATCATGGCACTTCTGCAGTTCAAGCCTGCTCCTATGTATATTTTGGATGAGATTGACGCGGCACTTGACCTGTCACACACCCAACACATCGGTCAACTCTTCAAAAACCGATTTAAAGGCTCGCAGTTCATTGTCGTGTCCCTCAAAGAGGGTCTTTTCACGAATGCCAATGTATTATTCCGGACACGTTTTCGGGACGGCACGTCCATCGTCGAACGGACAGCCGATAGATCGGGGTCCTCGCTGTATCATAACGCACAACAAGGCAATGATCAAGAAAACAC
Source organism: Xerocomellus chrysenteron (assembly GCA_038093415.1). Classification (NCBI taxonomy): domain Eukaryota; kingdom Fungi; phylum Basidiomycota; class Agaricomycetes; order Boletales; family Boletaceae; genus Xerocomellus; species Xerocomellus chrysenteron. The sequence continues at coordinate 38,668 of JBBPSD010000094.1, forward strand.
AAGTTCCCGGAGATCACGGCGGACAGTCCATGCGACGTAAAGTTGCTTGGAGCTCGGGTGCGTGCGTAGATTGCTGTCATGTTGTTGTATTTTGGATCGATACTGTAGACTATCATGTGTTGTGCTATCTCCCCTTGCTTTGCAATTGCTTACCCGACGGAGGCTTACATTACAAGTAAACCCTCAAGCGAGGGTAATTTAAACAATTGCGAATTGCAGCACGCGGTCGGCGCCAACGATCGTGCTCACCTGTCCTGACAGTCCAGACCGCACCGACCGACACAGCATGACGAGATGGACACAATTGGGTCCAAGGGCTCCAGTATAGGAATACTGCGGGGCTTAGGTTCGACTTCGCAGAACTTCGCAGAATCGAGTGGTAAGTTTCAGGCCCAAAGATCAAAGCGTCAAGTTCGCATCGGTTGCCATACCATGTCCAGCCTGAGTGACATGCGAGAATATCTTTGCCTTACATCATCTCTGGTGGAAACCTAACTTTCAAGCATGTGCTACATACTCGGTGTATCGAACCACATATTTCAAGGGCTCGTTGACGCCCCATTCAGGCTTTAAATTAACATGGTGTGTTCGTCAACTTGATGTAGCCTGCTTCCTGTCTCTTGTAAACTGATGATATCGCCTGTTTACAGGATCTGCTAGTGACGGCTGTCAGATCCCTGAGTGCTGCGGTGACCTACTAGTAGTAGCTGCTGATCTAGCTGTCATCGAAGTTGGTCTCTTCGCAACCATGCCGATAGGCCCCTCGGTTGTCAAAGTCTATCTTCATCTATATGAGTCTGGGCTTTGACCCAAGCTCGCTGTTCCTCCTTTCTCACTTCACTGGGATTGTAATGGTGTTATCTGAAGAATACATCATACGGGGTACGTACAGTGTTTCAGAGTCAAGTTAGTGGATCTCGGAAGGCTTATTGAAGTTACCCAGTCTCCGCTGGTGTTTTCCAAGTCCTAGGGCTTTTTTTGACAGCATGGCGGATTTACATTCGCATTAAAATCCGCCGCTTCTGGTGGGAAGATGCCTGGGCGGCCCTCTTGTTGTTCACGGGTCTGCTTTGGATAATAGCACAATGGGTTTTTTTGCTCACCGGTAGGCGTCTGAGGATTGCAAACTGTAATTGCAGAGCCACTCATGATCGACATTTAGATGGCTTGACGTCTATTATAAACTCGTGGATCCACTCAATCAGCTTCACTTGTATCGTGACGTCCGTGTTTAAACAAATCCATTGTCATGATTGTTGCTTACATTATGCATTTAGGTTGGTGCGCATGAGCGTACTATTCTCTATCATCAGGATTATCCATGGAAGTTCCTTCCTCCTCAAATTCACTTACGCTTGTGTAGCGTTCTTTGCAGCATGCTGGGTAATACTTATCATCGAGAAGATTGTACAATGTGCTTCAGACCCGAGCTGGCACCATCTAATAGTCGAGTCCGGAATGCCGTTCTGTCTGGTGAAGCCACGAATCTCGATTTTCAAGTTCACGAGTAAGCTCACATTTTTGGCCAATCACTCAATATTGAGTGGTGAACTGGGATTTTCAGCCGATTGTGTCGCAGTCTCGATCATCGTTGTGCTTCCTTTGTGCATGCTCTGGAGGGTCAAATTACCTAGACGTCAGAGGAGGATGATTCTCTCCATCTTTGCTTCCAGTGTCGTCCTAGCCTTCGGAGCACTTTTCCACACAGTCGGCCAAATTCTTAATATATTCGTGGTGATGATTGCAGGAATAAACGTCGAAGTATGTTCCCCTGTCCAACTCTCTGACTTGAGATGATGTTGAACTTGTTCCCGCCCCCCAAGGTAACTTTATCGTTCTTCGTCTGTAACCTGCTTGTCGTCGTGACCTACACATATCGTTTCCTGCTTCATGACAGAGACAGTGCTGGCATGACCATAGAAAAAGATGCCTCAAGTAATGATGACGATTTCACCACACGGCCGACACGGCCTGTTGAGACAACATCCTTGCGTCTGACAACCGTTGACCTTGACATTCCAACCGATTGTCAAACCACCAAAATGACGGCTCGCACTCCCACGGAAGCGTTGGGTGACTTGCCCATATGTAGTTAGTACGAAGGTTATTTATTGTATTTATACTGTGCAAGGTTGGCAAGCCTGTAAGGATTGTAATGTTAGTAGGATGTCCGATGTTGAAGTCATACGGTTGTCTCTCGAACGAGGCCTCGGAGCCTGACTCGAACTTGAATTCTTTGTGTTTCCAAGTTTATTTCAAAGTATGTCGATTGCCTTTTTGAGCACACCTTGCTTGCTGCCCGCAGCCGGCTAAGCAAACGCTCGTCGACGTTCCAGGATTTCATTCCTTCAGCGGTTAGGACCCTTTCAGGCATTCGTGCGTTGCCAACGGCACACAATGTCACGCGATGGTCGACGTTGGGAAGAACCTGGTTTATCCCACTGGGAGCCGGGGTATGACCGCTTTTATTCTGATGAATACAGCTGGAGACATTACGCACCACCCACCGAGCTTCTCCCAGGGAACAACTTCAACTATTGGCGAGATGAAGCTGTAGCGCCGACCTACTATTATCCTCAGCGCCCGTACGGACGGGGGAGTCACAATGAGCAGTGGCGCGATGACAGTCGTTCATGGCACGCCGAGTCTTCATATTCTAGACCACGACGTGATTTTGGACCTGCTCGCGATCGGGACGATCTGGAATCTTGGGGTGACAGGAGTCTGCCTCACCGAAATTCTTCGCGCCAGCGCTACTCAACATACACCCCACCACCCTACATGCCTCGTCCCACATTTCGCGCAAGATGTCCCACGGAATCTGCTCCACCTCCCCAAAAACCCTCTCCGCCAGACCCGCCAAGGAAACCGTCGCCTCCACCCGACAAATCTTCTCAGCCACTCAAACCAAGCCCGGGATATCTTTCCCTTTCACAAGAGCCATCGGAAGTTTTGCGTGACCCCACAATGGCCCGCAAACTTCTTGTTCTTGATCTCAATGGCACCCTTCTCATCCGTTCTCCTCGATCTCGGACTTCTTCGGGACCGCGGTTACGGCCTGTACAACCACGTCCATATATGCAGTCTTTCCGACAGTATCTCTTTTGTCTGGAGACGAAAGCATGGCTGGACACAATGGTGTGGTCGTCTGCGCAGCCACACAGTGTGGATGATATGGTAAACAAAGTGTTCGGGGCCACCAAGGGTGAACTAAAAGCAGTTTGGAATCGAAAGAGTCTCGGGCTGTCGGAAGCGGACTATCGTGGGTATATGTTTCTCAGATGGAATCGGCTGTTCCATGTGCCCTGACCCGCGTTTGCACTATAGATCAGAAGTCGGTCACCACGAAAGACCTTACGAAGCCTTGGGACTTGTTCGCATCAGCCATTAGCCCTGAGAAGCATTCCGCGGTCCCACCACATTCTCAAATTGTTCACTCGGCGTTTACAACACTGCTACTCGATGACTCTCCTCACAAGGCAGCACTCCAACCTTACAATCACGTGTGCATACCCGAATATGATAGTACGAGGAGACAGCAGGATCTGCGGACTTTCCAAGCCACGAAGGAGCTTGCGGAGGGAAAGGCGGATAAGAAAGCAAAGCAGAAGAACCAGGTCGAGACAAGTGCTCATTCCACCGACCCAATGGTTCCGGAGCTATCCCCCACAGATGCTCTGTCAGAATTGGCAGAGAAAGAACCATACGACTCAATTTTACTGGCAGTCATCGGTATCCTTGAGACTGTGAAGTTACAGAGCAATGTTGCGGGGTGGGTCCGTAAAGGTAGGTTGTTGGCTACACAAGGGAGGTTAGGGGAGGGCGGTGCATCGGACGTCAACGTTGTCAAGGCGGAGGATGGCAAGACGGTCTCGAACACAGTCGTACAAACTGGCAATGACGCAAGCAGTACATCTGACCCCGCCATGACGCCAGAGCAAGCTCATCTACAGACGAAGATGTGGTTCGATGACTCGTCGATATTGGCTTATTGGGTTGCGCAAGGCCGAAGAGCCTTGATCGAACTGGGCATCCCGGTCGCACACGGAGTGACGAGTTAGTTGCCTCATGCGGTATGCTTCCAATACAATGATTAAAGGGCTATGATCATGCCCAGCTTTGTTTAGAAAGGATAAAGTTGATGTGTGCAAGGGATCACGCATTCAATACGAAAAGGTTGAAGAATCCTTACTTTCCATACCAGAATGTACAGCAGAGTTTGCAGGTGACCGAGGAATAGAATGTCTACACCTACCATTGTTGTGTTGTGTAAGTATTGCTACGAGGGAGTAAGGTTAACCAAGGGCTGAAGTCACATACATAATTGAAACTGTCCGACGCATGATCAACGAGTCTATCGAAGAGACAGCGGCGTGCGCCGACATCGTAACATGATGCTTGATTTACTACTTGCACCTACACTTCTTAAGTAGATTCATTCTTCTGACTTATTCAGCCTCAAAGATGGCCAGTAACTGGGCAATGACTGGTTGAATCTATCTCATTCTTTCAGAGGAAGCCATCTACAGTGAATAGTTTATGTCCGAGAAGTTCTGGAAGTTCCTAAACCGTACTCTCTGTTGCGCGTTGATTGGTCGCCAGGGGTCATGCTCGTCGGAGAGGTCAGGGTGGGAGACGCCGGGCCGAAGAAGAATCGGTAACCGTTAGGAGGTTACTCGTCCCTGACTGGGAAAAATAATGGTTAATCTGAAATGCGCAACGAATGTGCCCAGCTTCGATATCCATCATGTAGGAACCTCTCCTGTTTTGAAAGTGCGTTTTCTCAGTTTCAATTGGAGAATCAGACAAACCATCCAAGACTGGTAAAATGGACAGTTCAATGTCAATCGTGTCGCCTCGGTGGGCAGTGTGTAGAACATGGCAAATAACCTTTGAAATCATCAGAACGACAGAGCTCACCACTCAGACTGCTCACATGAGTCAATGTGTTGGAAAGCCCGAATCCCTCGCCGCAGACAACGACGTGCCTCAAACCAACATCCGCATGGAAAAGGAAAAGCACAAGGTCCATACCTCTCTGCGCTGCGCATCCACTCGGCGCGTCACCCTCGCCCTGCAACATCTCCCCAACATCAAAATCAGATTGGGCAATCGGCGATAAACCCAGTGCATCATGTTCAGCCTGCGGAATAGTATGTCGCATCAATACACACAACTCTGGCATGTTGGCAGAGACAAATTTGAGATTCTTCATCGCGGTGAGCACCACAGAGATCAATGACGTCGGCACCAGCAGCGAGCAAGCCACATATTGTTCCTTAGCGGGGTTTCTTGCATCGACCATGACCTTGGCCTCGACAGACCGCAAGACCTTGGAAGTTGGCTTGCTTTGCATCATTCTCCGAAACCCGAGGGGACGGTGGTCACGTTGAACGACACCCTGGACGTGATCAAAGACATTCTTGTACATGCTCACTCACAGATGTGCTTGAATCACTAGAAACACCGTAGGGAGCATGAGGGTCGACGAGCTTGACATGGGATATTGGATCAAGCTGACAGTGAAAAGGTCAATTGAGCGCGAGCAGCAGAGAGAAGACCAGGTACCGTACACCGTCCGACGCAGACAAACGAAACCGGGTGTTGAAAGTGGGCAATGTTGATTACCATTGTACTACGCATCAAAATTTAGCAAGGAACCAGCGTCTCGTGAAAATGCAAATGTCATTCTGTTTGGGAACAGCCCAGGGAGAGGGTTGCCCGAAGGGCCATTGGGAATTGCCAGTGGGCACTTTCTATGGCGGATAATTCCGTAGTCAGGTGACCACCCTGGCATCTTTGAGGCGGAGGTTCAACAAGATAATCTGTCGTAGCTGTGCTTATCGAATGGACTCATGAGTGTTTCGAAGTGGTGCAAGCCTGAGAAGGCTGAGTGGCCGGTTTCGCGCAGGTAGACGTTGGGCGTGTGCGAGGAACAGTGGCGACGAGGATCGACGACGGACGATAGTGTCGTGGTGGGGACTCTTGCAGCAGTGGCTGATTGTCGTTTATGGCGGAGATTGAATGCGGCTCTGTGCCGCCATCTCCCAAATATAGTAGTGGTGATCGCCGTCTCAGTCGCCGTCCAAACCAACGTCGGATGTTCCATTTCTCCTTCGTCCTCGGTTGTATTGTAAGTAGTAACACGTACTGTGACAGCTCTGTGACCTATCTGTAATTCTCTGGCCGAGATAGCCGAGATAGCCGAGACAGCCGAGAATTGTACAGCCACCGGGCGTTGCCGACACCTTCGAAAATCCAATGACAACTTCAAGATCTGTGGAGCACCTGAAATGAATGGTCGTCCAACAACTCTTTCGCAGCTAAGTGAGCCCTCCCAGTTTTGGCTGATCCGGGTCTCCAAAGCCCAAAATGACTTACGGCATAGGCATAGGTTCCTCTATCAGCAAAGATGTCTTGCCGCCCTCGCCCTGACTGTTGAATGGAAATGTTGACCAGCAGATCTTGATCGCGCCAACTGTCGTTGCTACCACGCAGTACGATCTTGAAGCATTCTAATAATACCGATTAGGCATGTATTACTATCTCTGGTAGTAATCATGACATTGCAATTTTTGTATGCTCGGAGGATCTATTCATCCAACATGCCAACCGTTGCAGGGGTGCGCACCAACGGGCCCAACCATCCCACAATATAAGCACCGCCATGTACCGGGTCTCCTGGTCCACATGCACACTACTTTTCAGCTAGATTAGCGACTTTGGTAAGACGCCATTCCTCCTATTTCCGTTATGACTCATCTTCAAATTCTGAAACATTTTAGCACCGTGCCAACCGTGTCAAGATGGGTTCAAGACACCGCACTGAATGATCGACCTAACCAGCGTTGGTCGAGTGTTTCCCCTATACTAAGTCGCTCTCGATGTGGGCCCGCGCGAGCTCCTCAAGATGCATCTGGGTCGTGGTCATGCTTTGGATGATATCACCTACCCCTGGGATTGCCCAAAATCTTACTGAAACGCAAGTATCTATCGTTGGCCAACGACTCGCCGAGGGGGCCAGCCACAGGCAAGTTTCTCTCTCCCCAGATATAGCAACGTCTCCCTGATCATGACCTTACAGCTGGGAGTACGGAACGCGTTCCGAAGTTCTCTTGGAGTACAATGCTTCGAGTTATTCTGTCCTTTCCTCCTCTGCAGTTCCTCCGCCTCGACAGATACCCCCTAACTTGACAAGTGCTCTGGGCGACGTATTTTCCATCGCGCATACGATTGTTACCAACCGTTCTATTTCGAACGGAAACGTCACCGGTCCGCAACCACTCATCCAAGACTCGAGTGTCGGGGACCCGGCTAGCATCGGTGTCGCCGTTCTCCTCGCAAACTGGACCAGACACACTGCGTCGGACGGACTTGACTATTCAGGCGCAGCGCGAGATCAGCTCGAGTTCTTGTTTCAGAACGCACCCCAGACCCCAGACGGTGCAATTTCCCATCGCATGGATCAAGTGCAACTATGGTAAGTAAGGTTACTTTTATGTGACGACCAGACATGCTATCGTTTGTTGCATTTCGCAGGAGTGACTTTGTGTACATGGTGCCACCCTTCCTGGCTTACTATGGCGTGACCACCCAGAATGTTACTCTTTTGCAAGAAGCATACGCCCAAATCAGCCTATACCGCAAGTACCTGCGAGACCAAAACGCTAATAATCTATGGAAACACATACAACTTGGTTCCTATGGGACAGATGACGGCCATTGGTCCACTGGTGATCTTCCTACCCCGTCACCTCTGAATCAGTACATACTGATCAACCTGACAGGGAACGCATGGGCGGCGGCGGGGATGATTCGAGTCCTTGGAACTATCCAAAGGTCACAATACGCAGGTTCACTTGGGCAGCAACAGATAGATCTCGTCAATTGGGTCCAAGAGATCCATGGTGGGATGTATCGCCACCAAGTACGTTTTCTCGCTTCAAATCAAGGTCGATTCCTTTGACCGTTGACCGGTTCTCTCAAGGACTCCAGTGGACTATTTCACAATTACGCGGACAACTCGTCCACGTTTTTGGATGCGTCGTCCACAGCCCTTCTCGCAAGCACCGTCTATCGCTTATCCCTTTTATGGGGGATTCACACATACCTCCCACAGGCCGAGTTCTCACGGAAGAGTCTGTCAACCCCTGCCGGTACCTCTGGGTTGCTCCACTTTACCGAAAACGGTTGGCTGACGCCTGTCGTTGATCCCTACGGATACCCCGATCAAGGCCAAGACAGTCCAGAAGGACAAGCATTTGTTATTTCTATGCAGGCTGCTTGGCGGGACTGGGTTGCAGATGGTGCTCAAGGCGCCAACGGCTCTTCGCGTAGCATGGACTTGAACCCGTATGCCTTGTTAGCTTCGTTGATCGTCTTCAACTTTATACTCTGGTCTGGGATTTAACTTTTCGATACCAAGCATCGCCTTATCTAGATCTGTAGATATCTACTATCATCATGATGTGTTTCATGTATGACATATCCAATGTCGCCGCCTCATGGATCTGTCAATCTGATACGCACCTAGAGGTGACATGCAGACGACATTACGATAGTTTCATCGCCATGCTACCACACTCCTCTCGTCATCTATTGTATTTTATTCTCCTTCCTCATTTATATGCATTTAAGACCTACTCTCAGCGGCCTTCCCGACCCACGCAATCCACCCACTTCGCCCGGTTCAGGGCCCACTGGGGACTTGGAGCCAATATCTTCGCCATACGATACGGTAACTAGATCAGCGTGCACGTGCAGTCCACCATGGGGCAGAGCCCCGAAGGACTATAATTAAAAAAAAAAAACATGCAGACGACGAGTCCTTGGAGAACATGGCTGGCTGTTGGCACATGTCAGGGGTGTCGGTGTGGATCCAGCAGCTCCAACGATTTACGTTTGCTTCTAGGGCTGGCATTTAACATGATCGTACCTGGTTACTTCACCTCAGACCTGGGGGAACCCAAAGCCCACTCGATAGCAATTAACTAGCAATCGGGGGCATAAAACAATCCCTCCCTTGAATATCGCTCTCGCAAGCGTTGTGGTATACTACATCAACGATCAGTCAGTCTGATCGAGCACATCCGAATACCGATAAATGAGCCAGTCTCGACGCCAGTTGTCAGCCATACTTGGACGCCAGGGCTCGCACGGTCTCCATCGCATCACCTGTCTCCCTGCAACCCACTGAATCCCCAACCTGGTCGTCCCACCATTCCCCGATTGAAAGCATCAGGCTTGCCACGATGGTCGCGTCGTACGATGTCCCATTTTTCTTACTCGCCACGAGGTACTCCACAAAAGCCTCCCACCGAAGTGCATAATAGCCACCCACGAGACCACCCCACTGTTTCGACGCATAATCGCTGATCTCCCCCGTCGGCCCCCAGAGCGTGAGCTGGTTCCGGGCGGTGTACTCGAGATAGGCCGCGTACGTCGCGTTGCCGTGCGACCAGCTTCGCGCGGCGTCGAGCCATTTGGAAAGGCAGAAATACGGATTCGTGAGCAGGAGGTTGTCGAGGTCGTACAGCAATTCCAGAAGGGGTTTTCCGGCTGCCTCCACCGCAGCTGCGCCTGTCGTCGACGAATTGAAGACGTCAATGAGGGACTCGTATAGGTGAATGAACCTGTTGGCGAGCAGTTGGCGGGTCACGTCCACGAGGTCGTATTGGAACTCTGGAATCGTGGAGAGTTCGTGGGATTCGTGGCTGGCATGGATCAACATCTGCAGGGCAGGGACGATGGTGGTGTGAGTGTCGTAGAACACGAGTGTAGGATGGTGTCCGGTGCGATTTACGAGACCGGTCAGCGCTGGCGCAAGTTCGAGGATACTCTTGACGGTCGCTTGGGTTAACGGGTTTTGGTTGTTATACACAGTCGATGCGAGTAGCTGCCAAGCATCCACGGCGGCTGGTGGGAGATTGCCAACGTTGTACCGCCTCGAGACCCATGAAGAGATATATAACGTTCGGTTGATGGGTGTCGGTGACCAAGCCTGGTCGAGAAGGACGTCGTACACGATCTCGTTTCCTTCCAAACCTTCGGGCGTCAAGCCCACACCAACCATGGAACTCCCAGCTGAAGCGAGCGCACTCAGCGGCGCTACCGTGATATTGACAAAATTGCCCTCGAGACCCATATTTCCTCCGTAGTCGTGGAGTTCGCACCAAATCCAATGCTTTCCGTAATAGGCGTCCAGCCTCTGCCACTGAGGCTGCGCCTCGCTATAGAGGTCCAGGATGATCATACTGTCATTCCCTGGTACACCCCCGAGATACGCCTGAACGAGCTCCGTGGTCCAGAACGTCTCGGAGCTAAAGAACATCCAACCTTGCATCATCCAGATCGCTTCAGGATCCGCGGCGCGCAAACTGGCAAACGTGCTCGATGCGACACTCTGCAGGTAAGAGGCATTGCCGCTGTATGGGTTGTTCTCGTTGTATTGATCAAGCGTGTAGATATGTGACACATTGCCATAAGCAGCTGCTTGCTTGTCGATAAACGACTTTTGGAGGGTAAGAAAGAGGGGGTCGAAAGGTTCCAGGAAGGAGACGTTGGTATAGGAACTTGGGAACTCCTCCCATTGACCCCCGACGACGATAGCCGCGTTAGGGTACAGAATAGAGAGAGCACGCGGGACAAATCCAATAAAGGAAGGCATCACAGGGGTCATCCCGAGCTCGACCATACGTGGGATGAGCTGTTTCTGAAGGTCAAACTGATCATTGACCCATTGCATTGGAAGCTCGCCGCCCCAGCTACCCTGGATGTTACCGAAGCGGTTCCACGCCTGGAAAGGTGGGCCAGACAAAAAGTTCGATATATCCGAATCACTCAATCCTGCTTCGCGAAACACTTGGATGAGGATGTATTCGTAACCGACCCATGCGAGGGGGAGGTTGACGCCGCGGAGTGCCATCCAGTCAAAGAGGAGCTCCCAATCGTCGAAAGAGTAGAACGGGGTCGTGTAACTAAACGTGACCGTGTTGAAGAAGTAACGGTATTTGACGAGGGAACTGCGCGTCATGGGTGTCCCGACGGATGGCAGCCTGTTAGGAAGGTCATCGAGCCTAGAACCAGTCCACCAGATATCGACACCACCGTATTCGGTGAGGTACCTTTTTGCAATGAGAGCGTTATTTCAGCCCTGGAAGAACGGGGAAAAAGAAGACCTACATGTACAAACCGCGAGCGCATGCGCTAATCGACGTACACTCGATATTGATCTGGGTATTTCCTTGGCTATGGGGGTCTGCATCGCTTAAGGTAAACGTATCAAGAATGCTGTCGTCGGGCGTCAAGATGAAGTTGAAGGACTGGCTATGAGCTGGAATGCGTCTCTGGATTAGCGAGTAGAGGCCATCCATGCCTCCACTTGCGGCCAGCGCTGCAGCCCCCAAGGCGACGAAGACCACGAACCCGGTACCACTGAGCACTCCCATAAGGGAGAGAACGAGTCGAGAAAACAATGAGTGGACGAAATCAGTTTCAAGTTGCCGAGTGTTTCGACGGTGCCCTGTTATGGCTCGGGCGGCTATTCTATCAGGTTCGATTGTGGCACATGCTGGCTTACGTTTGTCTGGACCTGTTTCACATCGATGACCAAACGGACCTGTTCTTCTTGTTCGTTGGCGCTGGGAAGCTTGCTGGAAAGTCACAGGCTGCGAATGGATCAGATGTAACCAATTTCGACGCGGCGCCCGTATACCTGCTCGACTATCATCATTCCATCATCGCTGCAGAATGACTACTTGACTTTGGTATATGTACATAGTTCTCCCCGGGCCTGATCGTGTCGTACAGGGCGCGGTCGCCGGTGATGACCGGCCGTCGAAGTTACCGGACCCAATTGAGGCACGAACTTCCAGTGACTGACACGGTGATTGACAAAGTACTTTCCGCCAGTTGGGGGCCCACGTCGTACTTGGTTCGAAGACATGTCGCTCTTCAAATGGTCCAGTGAGTTCACAATATCCTTCCACCATCGACTCAAAATTTCGCCGGTTTTTCCAGCTCCAGATCGACGGAGAGGGGATCGAATATTGCTTATCATACTAGTACCAAACGAGATATATTTCTGCATATTCAAACACACTGCTCCTCCCACTGGGCGTCCAACATCAGAACAACTTGAACTTGGAATATTCACCAATCTTTCCCGGGTTTGCAGATTCTTCGCCAATTTCTGCCTTCCCCGCATGTTTGAATTCGTGAAGCTTCCTGGCTCTATATTCCCCGATGATACGCCCACCGGGCTCCGTCATGACCCCGTTTACAAGACGTCGCGCGAGAGTACGTTGTGCACACAAATCGCCGCGAAGCGCCTCTCGCACTTGCCCTTGCCAAAGCAATGAGAGTTTGCAATTTCACGGACTGGAGGCTCGATGACAAGTACGTCGCTGTGATGTTACACATGCAAAACATCCGCGAGCTCAAGTTTACAACGAGCGTCGTGGACGCAATACACTGGAATGTGATTGCAACCTTGCGGCGATCCTTGCGGCTCCATGCCATCATCATGAAAGCACACTAGTCTCTCGAGGCGTTTTTCGTTGACGTCCCATTTGGACTAGCTGAAGACGTGGTCCGAAGCATGTTTGATGATCCTGTGTGGAAGAAGTTGCCTCTCCTTCACTCGCTCACACTGCGTGATGGTTTTATGTATCTACATACACCTACGGACGTAGGTCAACTATCTTCGTTGCGTGTCTCACATGGTCTCTGACCCGTACCCTAGGTCATTTCCTCAGCCCTAGAGGGTATTGGTCTTCTCACAAATCTACAATCATTCACACTGAAAGATAATTGGATCACACCGGAGATCTCACTCACAGAGAAAGCTCGACCTATGCTTCACGACAAGTTAGGTCCTGCCTCCCGCCTCAAGCATGTAGATATATATGGGAGGGCCCTCCGTTTGGTAGATGGGGAGTGGTCAGAAGTGCCTTCTAGTATGGCGTAACGACCTGCATTCTCATCGACACGCTGTTTCGTTCCTATGCGCTACTTTTTATTTAGGACACCCACACCAGCGGGTCACCTGCCAGTGCTTGCACACTTGCACACTCCCGAATTCCCTTGCCCAATCTTTTGACCACTTTTCCGACGTTCTCCTCCGATTTCCGATTTCATAGTCTTGAGAATGATCATCAATTCATCCGCGGACTTGATTATCTGTCCGCTATATCCTCAGTTGCATCACGCATACACTATCAATCAAAATTCTTTGGTCCATTTGGTCCGTGCAGCGAAGATCCACATTCGATTACGACATGACACATTATGAGGCTACTACCATTGACGAAACGCACGCTGCTGCCAGAAATTAAAACATGTAAGTAGGTACGACCGTACGAGCCACTGACTACATAGTACGTAGGTTAATTATTACATGAATCGCAAAGATATCATCGAGCAGACACCAAGTACCATAGATCGACACCGTGCAAGATACGCGTACATACTCGAGCCCAGTATCATGCCGAGTATACGTTCGTAAATAGGAATAAAATGGACATGTACAACACCGCACCCTGGACCGAGCGCCAGAATCAACCGAACATGCAAAACCGAATCACCGTTCGTCGGCCGTGAAACAAGCGATGTGACTCGTCGGGGACGACGACCGCCTCCAATTCGCCCGAGAGCATCTTGACGAGCGGAACGGCGGGTATGTTCGGGGGTGGTTTTAGCGTCAGAGGCACGTCCGCGTACAAGTCAGGGCCAGCGGGGGTCGTCAGAGGACGGAGTTGCGCAATCAGCTCGAGCGAGCACGTAAACCGCATGATGATCCCCCCCTTGTCGATCGTGAACGCCTCCCCTGGACTATAATCACGGTCATCCACACCGACCACCAACGAAAACGCATCTCTCTCACCTAAACTTTGCACGTAGGGCACGCTCCAGGTCAAAAACAATGCCCGACACCTCTTGGCGCATCGCCTCTAACCTTGCTGGATCGTCGGGCGACCCCGAATCATCACGGTCGTGGTTATGGCTATTTCTCTCGCTATCGCCCCTCTGACCAGTGACGATCGAATACTCGCCCGCGAAAACAAAGATCATCGGGACGTGTTCAGGTTTCCACGGCTTGCTCTCCCCCTGACTGCGAGCCACACTATCACGTAGCTTCGTACGCAAGTATGTGATTTGGCCCTCCACGAACCCCTTGAGCTGCGCGTCAAACGACGACAACAGTGTCCCCCGGTTCTGGTACGCCAAAAAGCGGGGCACGATCTCAGGTTGGCACGAAGCATGTCGGTTCTCGACAAGTGTGTCTCGCTTCCGGCGAGCCTTTCGTCGGGCCCTGGCACGACATCCGGAACACGTCTTCCATCGGTAGACCTCCGGGAGAGGGATTCGACTTCGACAGCGCGTTGCAGAGCACGGTCGGGACCTCTCGGGAGTCAAGGCCGCGCCTGTTTCGTGGATGTCTGGGCTGGGAGAACGCCATCGATGGCGAAAATGGCGATCAGTAGACGTCGGCATCTCTAACGAGTCGCAACAGGCCCGGTCAACGAGTTAAGCGCAAGCTCGGGGCTATCATACTCACCAACACCCAGAATGCTTCTCCGTTTGTTCTCGTGCCACAATGTTTGGTACGACCTTTGAGCTCTCCGACACGGGTCACATGTCTTCCATCGGTGGTCCTTTGGAAGTGCGATATTACATCTCTTATTCCCGCATTTCCGAAGTAAACGATCTGGAGGGAGTCGGTTGGCAAGCAGTGGAATGCGGATCGTGAGGCGCGTGGTATCCCCATGTGACTCGCCAAGCCTGGGATCAGGATCCGAGTCCGAGTCCGAGTCCGAGTCTGATATGCTTTCCGAGGAAGAGAGCTCGGTGAGATCACTATCCCAGCCGGGTATTGGTCTGACGCCACGATCGGCCATCAGTCCGTCGCTGCTGTTCTTGCCAGGAGAGGAGGATGGAGGAGGAAGGTCGCTTTCATCCTCTACGTCCGATCGTTCCTCGGACATGGTCGTCACTTCCTTTTCTTTCATGGAAGTAATCGTCGACAGCGAACTGGTACTAGGGCGCCGCGAACGGTCAATCTCCGAGGAGGCCAATTTGCGTTGCTTCCAATCCCCGATGCTACACTTGACGCAGCGTCGCATACGAGTTTGTGCCGGCAACTTTTCATTGCATCCTGGCATCTGGCAATGGCGCTTCATGCTGTTGGTTAGCCACGGTGCATGTTGCTCCAAATGACGATATCACTGACTGGTGGACCTTTATCCACGGGAGTGGTGAGATCTTGCAGGGAAGGGATAGTCTGTAAGCTGTCTGCGAATAGTGCACGCAATGTAGTGGGCGGGAACACTTTGGGTCGCGATTTTGACGATGTTTCCATAAGTTCTGCAGCATCCTAATAGGAACGAGAGTCAGCGCTGGGGTTTCCGTTTTCGCCGGGGTATAAAGAGCCAACCTCTGGGTACACGAGCTCAAGCTCAAGCTCAACGTCCTCATCCTCTATGAGTTTGGATGTCTTCCCCCTTGACTCTGAGGTGGTAGAAGCACATTGGATCACAACAGGGACATCCTCCGGCGAGCTTGAGCATGCGAACGGCGGAAAAGGTGATCAAAAGCCTACATCTGGATACACTAGATCAACATCCACTTCATCTTCGACATCCATTCTTTCCGTCGTCACCGTGGCGCCCCGAGCAGCTTCTCGCATCAACGACTGAATCGAGACTAGACTGTGAGCCTCCCCATATGCGATCCTGGTATGGAAAGATGACTTACAGCACGAACGAGATCACGCGACTCTCCTGGGCGGACATCCATATGGTCCGTTGCGCGCTTAGGTACGCGCTTCTGAACGACCGCGCGCGGCGGACGGACGAATCCAGCGCCACCGCACGCCGAGCACATGTCCCCGAGCACATGCGGAGGCAATCGTGCACCGCACCCGAAGCGCATACACACCCGCAGCGCATCGTTGGCGTGGTTCACGCTCGTAGGCACCCCTCCGCCTGCGACTGCGCCGACGCTCTGGAGCGCCGACGACCTCGGGGACGGCGCGGGAATTTGGGGATATGTGTACGCGACGGTCAGGGCGACGCCCCGCGTCGACGTTGTCATAGGTGTCACCACCGGGTAGGCGTTCCCTCGCGGCACGGCGCGGTCCTGCGGTGTTGGTTTGACTATGGCGGCATGCCGGGCTTGACAGGGCGGACAAAGGACGTGCGCGGTTTGGTAGTGAGATGGGACTCTGAGCGCGACGCGACAGGCGACACAGTTGGCGGTCGGGTGCTGAGCCTGTTTTACCTGCTATCGGATCGTCGAACGCGTCAGCGCTTCGTCGAAATGGAAACCGAACCTGAATGTTGAACCCATCCCGTTTGACCCGTTCCCAGCGTGTCAAGGGGAATTGACGAAGAATGAAAATACAGGTGCTACATACTCACCGTAGATGGATCAACAGCGGCAATCGAGGGGCCAGGATCGCACGACAGGCAGACGTTCCATATGTTTCCTGGCTCCGTTGGACAACCGCATCGGGTGCATTCACCAACGGCAATATTTAGAGGGCAAGAGACGCCCGACCGCTGTGAGGGGGGTACTGGTAGAACACCCAGACCCACGGCGTCCATCGAACGAGCGCAGGCAGCAGCAATGTGGGAGATCGTCGTCCTAGTACTATGTAGCCAACGAACGAGCAAAGCATGCTCGGTGTGTATTGAAAAAAAAAATTTGAAGATGCGATCAGGGAAGTCAAAACTTATATCATAGATGAGGGGTTTGACAAATTTTTCAAGATATGGATTGACAACAAATTCCTAATCTTACTACCGCAGCTGGTTCGGGTCTTGAGGCTGTTGATTGCACAGATCAGTGACCATTCGTTTCTGGTAGCACCAGCCCCAACAGGGACGCGCCATATGTAAGCCGTCGGGGGAGGACAGGCACATACCAAGATCCCGGATCGGCTATCTTTCTTTCTCTGCCGCTCACCGATGTCTCATTCGGAGCACAAGTTTGAGACAAACACTGCCGTCGCAGAGGAGTTCAACGGATCAAAGTCAGATGGACTCTCTAAGCGAGCGGCGATCTTCCGCAGGTCCCGTGGCCCCGGCTCCATCTTCAAGTCTACCGTCCAACTGACGGTATTTTAGGTTCTTTTCCATCAAGAATCCCGACCCTCCTCCCCCCCCGGCCTCCATCCATGACGCAGTCCTCACACCCGAGGCGTCAGCGGGGCTTTTCAGTCGGCTTTGGTTTAATTGGCTAACTCCCCTGCTGTCGCTCGGCTATGCTCGACCCCTCGAGGCGCCAGACTTGTACAAACTCCCAGACGAACACTCCTCGACTCGGGTTGCGAATACTATCCTCACATCCTTTGAACGCCGGCGCAGTGGGGCAGCGATATACAACGAGCAACTGGCAAACGGTCAGGTTGATCCAGGGATTAAATCTCTGTGGTGGTCAATACGTGGTGTCCGCGTAGAACGGGAGAAGGCTTGGAGGGAGAAAGACGGAAAACGGAAAGCTAGTCTCATCCTTGCCATGAACGACAGTGTGAAATGGCTCTTTTGGTCCGCTGGAATTTTGAAGGTCATTGGTGACACTGCACAAGTTACCTCCCCTCTCGTGGTGAAGGTATGAGTTCCCCTTTATGCTCATATCCAACATTTACAGTTGGGGGCCGGGGCAGGCGATCATCACTTTCGTCACAGAGTCGTATGCTGGGCATTTCACTGGCACACCCATACCGCCGATTGGAACAGGCATTGGACTGTGTTTCGCTCTCTTCACTCTACAGCTCATTGCGTCATGGTGTACCCAGCATTTCTTCTATCGTAGTATGGCCTGCGGTGTCCTCCTGCGCGGTGGTCTCATTACTGCGATCTACTCCCAGGCTCTTTCATTGTCTCCTCGCGCCCGCGTACAAATGACAAATGGCAGGCTGGTAAACCACATCTCCACCGATGTGTCTCGCATCGACTTCTGTATGGGATATTTCCATATGTCTTGGACTGCGCCCATCCAACTCACTATCTGTCTTATCCTGCTCCTCGTCAACCTTGGTCCGAGCGCGCTGGCGGGCTTTGCACTTCTCATCGTTGCAACACCAATAAACACAATGGTAATGAAACGTCTGTTCTCCATCAGGATCAAGAGCATGGTCTGGACCGACAAGCGTTCCAAGTTGCTTCAAGAGATGCTGAGCGGCATGAGGGTGATCAAGTTCTTCTCATGGGAGATACCCTTTTTGAAGCGAATTGCTGAATATCGCAAGCTCGAAACGACGTATGCTACATTCCATTCCCTTTCTTATCATTTCTTATCCCGTATCCCAGCTACATACGAACACTACTGATCCTTCGGGCGGGCCTAACCGCATTCGCCGTCTCCCTCCCATCGTTTGCCGCCGTGCTTACGTTCATCACCTACTCGCTGACCGGTCATTCGCTGTCTGCTGCGAACGTCTTCTCTTCTCTTACCTTATTCCAGCTCATCAGGCTGCCCCTCATGTTCCTTCGTGCGTAACCCTTGTGGTTCCTTTGAATCAAACTTACTGATACTAGTATGTAGCTATGTCACTCAGCTCCATTGCAGACGCCGTCACTGCATGCAAGCGTCTTAACGATGTTTTCGAGGCCGAAACGTCGGACGGGACACTGGTAGTTAACGACGATTTAGATGTTGCAGTGAGGATAGATGGCGTAGACTTTACTTGGGATAGTCCTCCGCCAAAACCTGAAGACCCCAAGATGATTAGTGGTCGGAGGGGCATGCACGACAGGATGAAGGGAAAGTCCAAATCAACGACACCACCAACGCCGCAACCCGTTGATGAGGCAAATATCTTCAAGCTCAAAGGTGTTAACATGGAGATTCTTCGTGGAAAGCTCGTTGCTATCGTGGGCGCGGTAGGGGCAGGTAAAACCTCACTGCTTCAGGGCATCATTGGCGAGATGAGGCGGGTTGCTGGTACTGTCGAGTTCGGTGGTTCAGTTGCTTACTGTGCTCAGACTGCCTGGATTCAAGTACGATTCATTCAGGTTGTGGTGGTGGAGGACTGACACCTTGATCCAGAATGCTACGATCCGAGAGAATATCTGTTTTGGACGGCCATTCGAGGAGGAAAGATATTGGAAGGCTGTCCGTGATTCTTGTCTGGAACCAGACTTGCGCATGCTCCCT
>JBBPSD010000095.1:0-57792 GCA_038093415.1 Xerocomellus chrysenteron
TTTCGAGTCGCTGCGTGCGCCGCTCGTTGCGCCGTCCGTTTCACCTCGTCTACCACCTCTCAGGTCGCCTTTGCCTCCGCCCCGGCGCCTCCAATCGCCCTGGACGTCTCTCGACGCCTTCGGCTCGCCCGTATGGCCTCCTGGCCTGTTTCTTCGATCTCGCGCGTTCATTTCGACTTCGCGCTCGTTCCCGCGGCTGCTGGGACACACCCCATCGTGTTCGGCGCCGCCGACAACCGTTTCGCGGTCCCAAACGCCCTCGACACCTCTCGATGCCTCTGGTTCACCCAAATGGCCACCCGGGCCGTTTCTTCGACATGGTGCGTTTGTTTCGTCGACGCGCTGGTTCATGATGCTTCTAGGATGTTCCTGGTGGCTCTGTGAGTCGTCCGTCATGCCCGCTTCATGGCTCGGCTCGGCTCGCCCGGATTGAGTCCTTCTAGGCAAGTACGCCCGACTTCCTCGTTTTGAGCGTTGGTCGACGCGTTCTGACGTGTTTCGCAGCTTCCTCAGCCGCTTCCAATCGTCCTCGTCGCGTCCTGGTGCTCCCGACGCGTCCGCTTCGTTGCCGGTAAGTCCATGTTCGTGATCTGGTGACTTCCTACTCTCCCCCTCGAGCTCGACGCTTGGGGGCTCGTTCGGTTGTCGTGCGGGCTTGTCGGGCACTGTCGGCGGTTCAGGTAAGTCGTATGGCGTATCTTCGAGTCGCTCTTGGTGCTGACTTTCTTTGTCTTCTTGACCATCATCCTCAGCACCTCCCTGGACCTTGACATCCCTCGCCTTGTTGCTCAGGTCTTCGCCCGGCGGCTTCGCTTCGTCAGCGTAGTCGGTTGCCACTCGACCACTCCGCCCCTCAATCGGCGTGCTGACGGATTCGGCATTGGCCATCACGCCACCTTCTCGCTCGCCAAACAGCTCATTGGCTGGGTCGTGCGATGTACCCACTGGCCTCGTCGGCCCTGCGCACTTTGCGTGTGGGTTGGGGGTGTCAGTGGCTTCGTCGTTGACTGGTCGACCTGCCATTTCGGTTTCGCCGTCGTCAATGCGCTCACGTGCTCGACATTCTTCGTCATCGCCAGTATGAGTCCTCTCGCCGGCTTCTCCACCCTCGACGTCGACTCCCACTGCCTCCTCATGGCTGCTTGCCACTCCATGGACCTCCCCGCTCGGACTTTCGTCTCGCGGCATCCACGTCGACTGCGATATCATTGTTTCGTCGTTCGGGACCTTCCTGAGCTCGTCGCTCGCTCCGGTCCGACTTCCTCCCTCGAGCGACGTGCTTGGGAGGGCTTCTGGTGGGTTGGACGACTCGTCCTCTGGCCTTGTGGGCCTGGCGTGTGTCGTGTTTGGGTTCGCGGCGTCAGCGGTCGGGTCGTCGACCTGCCAACTGGCCACATCGGGTTCTGGGCTGCTCGCCAAGGTCGCAAGGCTCACACCGGCAGTCGTTTTGGTCGTGGTCGCTGTGCCCGGTCTTCTCACTGCGGCTTCGTCCTTGCTGACACTCTCAGCTGCCCTCTGACCCTTTCTACCCTTTTCCTCGATTCGGCTTCCACTTTCTGTGTGACATCTCGGCTTGTGACGACTCCTGGTAGGCTTTTCTTTGACTTCAACTGATCCTGACTCGACTCCGACTCTTCCGCATTCGTGTGCCTTGTGGCTGCGCTCGCCACACTTCCAACAGGCTCCGTCGAAGGTTTTTCGTGTGCGTGCAGCCACTTGTGGCTCTGTGTTGCGACATCCTTCACTTTTTCGTAGTTGTTCTTGTAGCGGTTGTACTGTAGACTTGTCGAATTGATTTGTAAGGTATTTGTAGTAGTCGTGAGCGGTCTCCAGATAAAGCAATGATCTGAAAATTGAATCCGGGATTCCTGAAGCTAAAATGAGCTTTGCTGTTGCTTCGAGTTGCCTATTAGGCTCCGAGACTGTGCCATCGAGATAGGAATGTAAACCAGCTTCTTTGATGACATTTTCGACTTTCTCATGCCATGTGGACCAGTTTTGACCGTCCGTGGCGAGTTGTGGAATGTCATTGTCAAACTCCATTGGGTAAGACTTTCTCGGGATATAGCTTATGTAAGCTACTGGCTGTTGAACCCATACGAGATGAGTTTTCGATATACCGCCCAGCCATACTACCCAGGCATGGGCAGCACCAGTTCCCACCCCAGTTGCTCCACGAACCACTACACCTACTACCGCTGCTTCGGGCATCAAGCAAGAGCAGATTAACCTCCAACGTACTGCCTGTCGGGACTGTGCATTCTGCGCTGATCCCTCCCATTTTATGGGGAGTTGCCCCCTCGTAGAAGGCTATATCCAGGCTGGGAAGGCCAGCCGAGGTACCGACGGTCGTCTGTATCTTCCGGACAGCCAGCGCATTCCACGTGTTCAGGGTACTCGTTGCCTCTGCAAATGCTTAGACCAGCTACCTGCCTTGGCACCAGCACCCCCTTCTTCTGTTGTCACTTCTGGCATATTCTCGGTCACCAACTCAACTACCAACACCATTTTAGACATCGAACCTTCGGTCTTCATGGCTCCTGTTGATTAGGATTCAGACAAAGAGTCAGACCCTGCTTTGGCTAATCCAGATTTTCAGGCATACATCACCAACACTTGGGCCGCTTTCCAGGCCAATAGGAAGGACAGAGGGAAGCAAGTCCGATTCAACAGCGTTGAGATGCCAGCTTGAAAGACCGGTTGTGCAGGTCCTCAGGCTGCGTCAGTGGCCGAGGAAGTCGTCTCGCCGGCAATCAAGGCCATGCAGTCTAAGTTGGCGACTCCTCCAAAAGTCCCTGCTCCAGTAGCAAACAGACCCCTCTCTTCAATGACACCATCTACTTCTAATCTGTTCCGAACTGATTCCGCTAATACCGCTTCCTCCTTCAATCTCCAAGGACAATTTAGATATTCATTCCCTCTCGAAAACAAGACCACTCCGAAGTGCCTCTTAGATTGAGTTCTTGTGACCACCATGCCGGTTCCGGTTCGAGAGCTCATTGCAGTGACTCCCAAAGTCCACAAGCAACTCAAGGATTCATCAACGGCAAAGCGTATCCCTGTCTCCACTAACACCGTACAGGTCAATGAGCTCGCCAGACATGACCCTGGTGAGGTAGACCAGGCCTTCAGTGATCGCGTGCACCGAAGTGATGACGGACTAATCGTGGTGCACCACACAGTGCCAATTCAGTCTCTTGAAGCAAAGATTGTCGAAACTGGTCGGTCTATCCTTGGAGTCCTTGACTTGGGCTCCGAGATAGTCACCATGCCCAAGTGGGTGTGGGAAGACCTCGGTCTACCAGTTTGGTCCGACCATGTAATGACGATGTCTAATGCCAACACTAGTACCGAGTCTACCCTTGGCATTGTTGAAAATCTCTGCCTGGACTTCAGTGCCAGTGAGATTTGCTTAAAGGTGCAGGTAGTATTGAGAGCTAATTTTGACTTATTGCTCGGACGACCCTTCCATTGTTTACTCAGCGCTTCTACTGAAGACTTTCTGGATGGCTCTCAGACAATCACACTTCGTGATTCCAACTTGGGAAAGGTGTACAAGTTACCCACTTGAGCTTGGACCGAAGGATGTCTGCGTTGCTGGGGTGGACTATTCTGTTCTAGATACCAGTCCGTTGTGGAAATGGGTTTTTAGACATCAATGATCCACCAAAAGGTCGGGGAGAGCCCCATTTTAACAATTCTCCCACCTCATCCGCTTCCTTTTCTGTTTCGGCATCGTTAGACCGGGGGCCGCTCTCAGCTCCGAACCTTTCTCACTATGCGCCGTCCTCGGCATATCTGTTTCTCTCTTCTACTCAATCGGTTCTCTCTCCATCTCATGTTTCTGCCCTTCTCAATACCTATTCCTTTGATTTTACTTCTCACTCACTCACTTACAAGCCTGTAGCCAAAAAGGTCTGGCCGGTACTGGCTCCTCTCAAGGAGGAGTATCGTGTACTCTGCTGGTTACCTGACAACCCTCTGGCTGGTCTTATAACCTTACCAACTAACCCCCCGGACAAAGATTCACACAGGAACGTGCTGATGCGCTTGACCTTGACCTGGCCCAATGGCTGTGGCCCAAAGAGGTCAAGCTAGTCCGGTGGATGGTTCTCAATCATGAGACCGCTTTTGCATGGACCACTACCGAATGCGGCCGATTAGACGATTGGTATTTTCCACCAGTTAAGATACCTACCATTCCTCATACACCATGGGTACTCCGAAACATTCCTATCCCATCTTTGTCCTGGGATCAGGCCATACAGATTATCAAAGACCGTATCACCTCTGGCGTGTATGAACCGTCCGCCACAGCATACCGGTCGCGGTGGTTCTGCGTGCTCAAACAGGACGGTAAGACACTTTGGCTTGTGCACGACCTTCAGCCCCTCAACGCTGTCACTATCTGGGATTCTTCGGTCCCCCCCTTCATAGAGCACCTAGCTGAGTTGTTCAGCAGGTACGCAGTCTACGGCACGATGGACTTATTCGCTGGATATGACCAGCATCCATTACACGTGGACTCCCAGGATATGACTACATTTAATAGTCCGCTCAGACTGCATCGTCTTACCACTCTACCAATGGGACATACTAATGCTATCCAGATCTACCAGGCTGATATGGCATTCATTCTCCAGGACAAGCTACCACACCATACCATGCCGTTCATCAATGACCTGCTGGTGAAGTCCAAGACATCCCAGTACCAAAGACCAGACGGCTTGTATGAGACGATACTGGAGAATCCAGGCATCAGGTTATTTATCTGGAAACATCTCACCGTTGTCCACAGAATCCTCCAACACCTCCAAAACGTTAACACAACCATTTCAGCTAAGAAATTCGTCCTCGCTGCTCCAGACGCCACCATTGTCAGTCACAAGTGCACCTCCGAAGGTTGGGTTCCGCATGAGGCTAAAATCCAGATGATCAGGGATTGGCCAGAGTGCGAGAATCTGATGCAAGTTCGCGGGTTCTTAGGGACCTGTGGCATGCTTCGGATTTTTATCCGAAATTTCGCTGCTATCACTAGACTGCTATTGGACTGACACAAAAGGATATTCCCTTCAAGTGGGGTGAGGTCCAGCATGCCGCAATGATTCGTCTGAAGGACAAAATCATTCAGTCCCCGGCACTCCAGCGCTTGGACTACGAGTCTGGCCGAGAGGTTGTACTCACTGTAGACACCTTGGTCATCGCAGTCAGCTTCATTCTATCACAGGAAGGGGAGGATGGCAAGTGCTATCCGAACCGCTTTGGCTCTATTAGCCTTACGAGCATAGAAAGCCGGTATTCCCAGGCTAAGCTCGAGCTGTACGGACTGTTCCACTCTCTCCGAGCAGTCTGGGTCTTCATCTTTGGAGTTACTAACCTTATTGTAGAAATGGATGCCAAATACGTCAAAGGCATGATTAACAACCCTGATCTGCAGCCGAATGCAACCATCAATTGGTGGATCGCCGGTATACTATTATTTCATTTCGAACTTCATCACATTTCTGCAGACCAACACACTGGTCCTGACAGACTGTTGCATTGGCCACCCTCAGATGATGATCCTCCCAATATGGATGATTTTGAGGATTGGTTGGACAGTTCTTACTCTTTTTGTGTTACCTTACTCAATGATCAGTTATTGCCTTCTTCTATTATGCCATGCTCCACACATTTGGGGTGTCGTTTCCCTTGCCTACTGCCCTCCGTCCCCTCCGCATCAGGTTGCTTCCTCCTTTTACCCATTTTCCCGCCGATCTTTGTGCAGTCATATTCTTTTGTCCTTCACTCATCTGCTTCCGAGCCCATCGTCGAGCCAGACTCTCCCACTATATCTCAGTCTACCAAGGCTATTGCTAGAGAAGCCCAGATTTGCTTGATCCGAGGCTTTCTTGAGACTTGTGCTTGACAGGCTGATCTTTCTGATACAGAGTTTCACTCATTTGTCAACTCAGCAACGAAATTCTTTCTCCTCCACGGCAGCCTATGGTGCCAAGAACCGCACGGTTGCCACCATTTGCTCGTACCCGAACACTGGTGTTTTGGACTAATCAAGGAGGCTCATGATGACCTCAGGCACAAAGGTGTCTTTACAGTCCAGACCCAGCTTCTACTCTGCTTCTGGTGGCCGATGCTGGTCAAAGATGTCAAGTGGTTCATCCGAACCTGCCATGAGTGCCAAATTCACCAGACTCATTGATTACATATTCCTCCTACCGTGCCGGTTATTGGTGGCTTGTTTCGCAAGGTCCACCTAGACATGATGGTGATGCCTTGGTCTGCCGGTTATTGGTATATTGTTCAAGCTCGCTGTGCATTGACCACTTACCCCGAGTGGCAGATGTTGCGTTCCGAGAATGCCTCCGCCCTCACTTCCTTTATTTTTGAAGATATTCTCTGTTGTTGAGGCACTTTGGCCGAGATTGTCACTGACAATGGCCCAGCCTTTGTTCAGGTTCTCGATGTCCTTACCAACTGATACAATATTTGGCATATACACATCTCCCCCTATAACTCCCAGGCTAACGGTGTGGTCGAGCGGCGTCACCTTGATGTCTGGGAGGCCATCATCAAAAGCACCCTGGGGGGGAGTTCCGCTGGCATACCGCCACTCACTCAGTCTTTTGGGCCGAGCACGTGACTGTGATTTGGTCTACCGGTTTGTCTCCATACTTTATGGTTCACGGTGTCGAGCCATTGTTTCCTTTTGATCTCGCTGAAGCAACATTTCTTGTTCCTCCTCCAGATACCGAACCCCTCTCCTCATCCGGACTGATCGCTTGGAGAGCCCACCAGCTCCAAAGGTATCAGGAGGACCTGGAGTTGATCCGTGAGCGTGTCCTAAAGGCTCGGTTCGAGTCTGTCAAGCACTTAGAGGCTGCTTTCAAGAACTGGATCAAGGACTTTGACTTTCAGGCAGGCAGCCTGGTCTTAGTCTGAAATACCCGAATTGAGAAGGAGCTTAACTGAAAGACAAAGCCTCGGTACTTAGGTCCTATGGTGGTCCTTCACCGGACTACCGGCGGGTCATACCTACTGGCAGAGTTGGACGGAGCGGTATCCAGATTGCACTACGCTGCCTTTCGGCTTATCCCCTACTATGCTCACCTTTCATCTGTTATTTGTATCACTGAGCTCACAGATATGGATGATGAAAACCTGGATAAGCTGGCAGGAGAAGATGTGAAAGAGCCCGACAAAGAAGACCAAGACTCTTATGAGTCAGACTAGTCCGGGCATACATCACTAGTCCAGGCATACGTCACCGAAGACTGACGCTGTAGAGCACTAAGTATACAGCTCTAGGTTGGTAACCTGAGTTTCCGAGGCTTTCTAGCTAGGTTTCCCATGCTAGACCAAACTCGACCAGTCCATTCTGCATGTAGTCTGAGTCTGGACTTCGTTTTCCCATGATAGACCAGTCGGTCTCATGTCGGTATCCCTTTTTGGTAATATGTCCTGTGATCGTTCTATATCTGTTGACTATCAGGTATCTTTTCGTTAGAGTTCTAAACTTTATCTATCATAACTGAACAGTCCTGGGCAATTCCTGGACTATAAAGAGTTTGTACTTGGCATTTTGAATGCATCTTTTCGCACCTATTCGATATTGCGCTTTCTGGAATGCTCCGTCTACCATTTTCCACACGTCCGAGCCCACTACAGGGCTTGTTGACCACCTTCCCGCCTTCTCCACCGCTCAACTGCACGCCCAACAGACTGGTCTTCAACCAGCCTACTTTTCCGCAGTCCAGACTACCTTCGGACAGCCAGTTTTACCTTCTCCTCATCATCCCCTTTGCCCGAGTCTTCACCAACCTTATAGGATCCTCTTTGGGGATGAGCCTATCGCGCCCTTAGACCCCCACACACATAGACCTCACTACTCACCTAGTAAGTTTTGTTGTTTTACAATTTTTCCTCATACTATAATCTCTGTTCCACCCCGGGATTAGACCAGTGACTCCCTTCTACCTCTTATATCTCCCACTAAAAAACCGTCACCATAGACAGTCCGTGTCCCTTCTACTATATACCGAAAGCCAGACATCAAAATATCCAGTTTCTCCCTCTCATCCCCTACTCCTTATGTCTCTCTGAAAACTCATACCGAACACCTTCCCTTTCTAACACGTGACGGGACACACACCCGTTTATATCTCATAGACCAAACATACTGAACACCGACACTTAGACCAAATGAAGACCAGTAGGTGCAGAAGCGGAAAGCAGACCGAAGAACGCAAGATGGGCGGTACCCTGCATACCGGACATTGATTTCATTTAACCTTGCTAATTTGACCCCCATTTTATGATGTTTCATCCCTTATTCCTTGTTTTTCTCTCTTTTTCTCTCTCACACCGATATACCAAAACCCAATCCATTTAAGCATACTTTACATTTTTTTGACTCAGACTAAGTGGAGGACAGAGGGGAGGAAACTATCTACAGGTCCATGTCCTCGAGGGCCTCCACTATCTTGCTCACCTTCAACATCACCACTGCATGCTCGACCTTCAGTTCCTTCACCTTTGCCTGGATCTGGAAGAGCTAGGAGTGGAGGTGGTTGAGACAGCACACCAGCGCGTCCTGGGTTTTCCTGGCGCAGGAGGGAGCTGGCGTCGGTCATGGTGTGGAATTTGTTGAGTCAGGATTGGAATTGTGACATGGTGGTAGGAGGGTGAGAAGTGAGAAAGAAAAAGTTGACGTGTGTCGGACTATATACCCAGTCACATGCTTTCAGACTCCGCATTGTTCTCTTTTCGGCATGGATCTTTTTTCTGACTGGGGACAGTCAGAAGCCAAGTCCCCTGCAGATGTAGAGACCTGTATGTCTCTGTGCTTATATTCCACCCCTTTTACCTTTTACCCGACTGCCTTACCATTATCCATTCGCTCCGAACTCCTTTCTAGTTGCTAAGACCAGCCTCGGTTTATACCGGACCATGCCGAGCGCGTCTGGACTATTCAGTTTACATTGTTAGTACGTTATGGCTTCACTTTCTATCAGTACCATCAGCCCCCGGTCGGTCTCTCCAGTGCTGAAAGCACCCAGTCAGACATTGGTCTCGGGCCCGGTACCTGTCCCCTTTTATTCGTTTCCTTTGAACTTGACAGCTATCTTGAGTTTGACAGTCTTGGGTATGCCTGGACTATAAAGCCTTGTACTTCGGATTTGAAACACACTTTTGGTTGGATTCACGAACTGTTTGAACTACTCATCCCTTGTACTGTTCACCGTCTACTGCACCATTCACCGTCACCGTCACCATATCCCGCTCTTGTTCCCTTCATCTTGCACTCCTCGGACTTCCAGACTCGCGCTGTAGAGATCGGTACATCTCTAGGTCGGTATCCAGACTTTCCCCCTACTCCCAAGCCATTCTTATCATGTTCCCCCCTATTCCAAGTTTTCTATTATATGCTACCGATACCAGACTATGCCGGCTTATTTCGGACTATACCGGTTTCAACCGGTCATTACTCTTCCCATTTAAACATTCACCTTCTTCTCTCCTGCGCTTTATTCCTTTCTGATATAGCAGTATTTATTAGACCGTACAGCAGACTTCACCATCTTTCTTTATCCTTTCACCGAGCACCGGTCAGTCTTATCGGACTCACTGGTCACTCATTCTTTCGCTTACATCACTTTGCGTAGCATCTGACAGTCCCGGGAATTCCCGGACTATAAAGCACTGTACTCTGTAGTTAGAAAACACTTTTTGGTTGGATTCACAAACTGCTCGAACCACAGTCAAACTACCGTCACTGTTCACTGTACTGCTCACCGACACCGACTCGACACTCCTTAATGCTTTTCTACATTCTGCACCCTCGTCCGGCCTCTGGACTATCTTACTTGGCCACCAACCGGTCTTGTGTTGGTCTCTCAGCTGAACTTATCGGGCCCAGCTTTCGACTTCTCTGCTTTACTCTCCTTGTGTCCAGAGTCCCTTTGAGGGCGAACACACTTGTCCCCCACCACTTCTTCGGCCCAGGACTAGTGGGTTTCCACTCCTAGTTCCATCCAGCCGACTTTACATCTTTTCAGCGCTCCGGTCACTCCCTGGACTATCCTCTGCACTTAATCCTTCAGCTTTGGACTTTCTCCCAACTCCTCCCTTGCCTTGAGTCCCTTTAGGGGCGAAGTACCTCGCCTCACCTCTTCCCTTTGACAGCTCAGGGCAAGTGTGTCTTATACCCTTAGTCCTCCCAGCCGTTCTATAATCCTTACAGCGTGCCAACGCTGTCATGCGTGCAAGGTGGCGTGCTCAGTTGTGGGGGGTTGTAGTGGCCTGAGGAGGAAGGGGACGGTGACGGTGGCAATGGCACCACCTCACGGTAAGTACTTTTTATCATGATTTTTATCTTCATTGGACTAATGATATGACAGCACTCTGGCTGTTGCAAGCGATGCAAATGGTCGAAGGACAGAGGATCGCCGCGACCTGATGCGCCATCAATTTGGCCAGCAGCAGCAAGGATAAGGGCAACGGAGGGAGTGAGGCGGAGGAAAGCGAGGTGGAGATGATGGAGGTGTCGATGAGCAAGAAGAGGATGGAGCATGGGAAGGGGAGTGCGGCAAAGGCAAAGGCAAAGGCAACACCAAAGAGGACGACCACGGCACCAAGGAACCCCGCCCACCTGTGCAGACCGCTTACCCGCTTGGTGGACCTAGTCCACACATGGCTCATGGAGATTTGCGGTGCCATCCGGGCGCTTGAGGTCAAGCATGAGGGCCTCCTTGTCGAGGTCACCGAGATCATGGAGGAACTTGATGGCGACGACCTGTAGCATAGTCACTTGTTTGTAAAGTAATTAGTCCGCTTTTTTGTACAAATGAAAGACCGAAACATGAAAGAGATGGGATGGGAAAATGAAAACAACGTTGAGAGTGGCAAAATGAGGGGGTGATGGAAGTTTGACAGACTTCCACCTGGTTTGGCTTCATCGGTCCACTTCTTATCATCTATCCCTTCCGGAGTTACCTTAGTCTACAGATCAGTGTTCGGGGGAGATGGTCTATGTTTTATAAATGGGCATTGTGTCTCAGCGCGTGTTCAAAGGTGAAGTTCTAACTGTAGGGGACAAGAGACACAAGAGAGAGGAGAGATGGACTAAGTGTTTTGATTTTTGCTTTTTGATGTTCTATGGAGGGACGGAGATGTGAATTGGTATAAGGAGGATAGTAGAGGTGCCGGACTAATCCCGGAGTGAAACAGAGGTAATGGAAGATAATCCGACGGAGTATCGGTCATGTAACCAGACTAGTCTGGGTCTTCGTCGTCGGGCTCTTCAACATCTGCTCCTGCCAACTTGTCCAGATCTTTGTCATCTAGACCTGTAAGTTCAGTAACCAGTATGTTAGTTTGAAACCGAGGATAGTAAGGTAGGAGATGGAATGCTGCATATCGCAATTTGGAGACCACGCCGTCTAACTTGGCCAGTATATATGATCCTCCGGTAGTCCGACAGAGGACCACCATTGGACCAAGGTACCTAGGCTTCATTTTTCAGTTTAGTTCTTTTTCAACTCGTGTGTTTCGGACTAAGACCAGACTTCCATGACGGAAATCAAAGTCTCTAATCCGGTTCTTGAAAGTGGCCTCAAAGTGCTTGATGGACTCAAAGTGGGCCTTGAG
Organism: Xerocomellus chrysenteron; assembly: GCA_038093415.1. Taxonomy (NCBI): domain Eukaryota; kingdom Fungi; phylum Basidiomycota; class Agaricomycetes; order Boletales; family Boletaceae; genus Xerocomellus; species Xerocomellus chrysenteron. The sequence continues at coordinate 11,647 of JBBPSD010000095.1, forward strand.
GACTTGCTCGTGGATTGATTTCAAGTCGTCCTGACACTTTTGGAGCTGTCGGGCTCTCCAAGCAATCAGTCCAGCCGAGGATAGGGGTTCGGTATCTGGTGAGGGGACAAGAAATGTAGCCTCAGAGATGTCAAAAGGAAAGAGTGGCTTGACACTGTGAACCATGAAGTAAGGGGACAAACCAGTGGATCGGATTATTGTGACGCGCCCGGCCCAAAATACCGAGTGAGCGACAGAGTACCAGCGAGACCCCCCCCCTGGGAACTTTTGATGATGGCCTCCTGGACATCGTAATGACACCGTTAGCCTGAGAATTGTAGGGGGAGATGCAGATATGGCAGATACCATATCAGTCTGTGAGGATGTCTAGTCCTTGGACAAAAGTGGGGCCATTGTCAGTAACAATTTCGGAGAGGGGACCCCACCGGCAAAGGAGGTCTTCAAAGATGAAGGAGGAGAGTGTCATGGAGTTCTCGGAGCGCAACATGCGCCACTCTGGGTAAGTGGACAGCGCACACTGAGCCTGGACTATATACCGATAACCGCCAGAATGGGGCATCAACATCATGTCGATGTGCACTTTGTGGAATAGTCCACCGATGATTGGAATGGTCAGGGGGATGTGGAAATGCTGCATCTGGCGGACTTGACATTTGTGACAAGTCCGAATGAACCACTTGACATTGTCTACTAGTATCAGCCACCAGAATCGGAGGAGAAGATGGGTTCGGACTGTGAAGACACCTTTGTGCCCGAGGTCATCGTGAGCCTCTCTAATCAGTCTGTAGTGCCTTCCCTCTGGTGCTACTTGTTGGTGTCAGCTGTGCAGTTCACATTGCCATAGCGCGCCGTGGAGGAGGAAGAACTTTGTCGCCAAATTGATGAAGGACTGGAACTCTGCATCGGTAAGGTCAGCGGGGCGCTCTCTGGTGTCAAGGAAGCCACAGATGGAACACATCCAAGCCTCTTTAACCAGCGCTTTGGGAGACTGAGGAATAACAGGAGAGTCTGGGGCAGAGACTGGCTCGGAGTGAGATGAAGTGAAGACCATCACATAGGTAAGGGAAAAATGGGGGGTAGCATTTGGTAAAAGAAATGGGCAGTCTGAAGGGGGAAGAGAAGCGAGGTGGTATAAGGGGACGTAGTTCGATGAGGTATAGACCACCGAGTCAAACAGTATCATTCTGCAAAATGAATATGAATCGTCCAGCCAACCCTCGATGTCGTCGATGTCGGGAGGATCGAGTGGGGCGTGAGGACGCTGAGATAGACTGTCCAGTCCTGCGTGCTTCTCTGCCAAAACATGGCAGAGCTCGAAGTGGAATAGAAGAATACCAGCGATCCATCTATTGATGGTCACGTTCGGTTGAAGGTCAGGGTTATTGATCATACCCTTAACGTATTTGGCATCTAGTTCAACGACAAGGTTAGTGACTCCGAAAATGAAAACATGGACCGAGCGCAAGGCCTGAAATAGTCTGTATAGCTTGAGCTTCGCTTGAGAGTATTGGCTCTCGACACTTGTAAGACTAATGGAACAGAATCAGTTCAGATAGTGTTTGCCATCCTCGCCTTCTTGGGACAAAATGAAACCGACTGCAATGAGTGAAGTGTCCACTGCAAGGACTACTTCCTGACTGGACGCATAGTCAAGCCATCGGAGTGCGGGTGATCGGGTAATCTCATCCTTCAGACGAGCCATAGCATCACGCTAGGCATCTTCCCATTCGAAGGGGATGCCCTTGCGGGTAAGGTTAACGAGGGGCCAAGAGATAGCGACAAAGTCACAGATGAAAATGCGGACTATTCTGCAGGTTCCTAAGAACCCTCGGACTTGTGTTAGAGTCTCACATTCCAGCCAGTCACAGATCTTCTGCACTTTAAGTTCGTGGGGGATTCGGCCCTCGAATGTGCATTTGTGACCAACAATGGTAGCATCAGGGGCAGTGAGGATGAATTTCTTTGCGGAGACCGTTGCACTGATGTTCTGTAGCTGTTGGAGTATTCTGTGAACAACAATCAGGTGTTTCCAGATGAAGGTATGGATGCCGGGGTTTTCGGGAATGGTTTGGTAAGTCCCGTTGGGGTTTTGGTGTCAGGTGGTCTCGGTCTTGACAGGGAGGTCATCGATGAAGGGCATTGTATGGTGGGGGATTTCTTCTTGTAGGATAAAAGCCATATCAGCCTGATAAATCTGAACCACATTAGTATGACCCATCGGAAGGGTTGTGCACTGATAGGGTCCGAGAGGACTGTTGAATGTGGTCATGTCTCGGGACTTGACATGCAGCGGATGCTGGTCATAGCCCGCAAACAGATCCATCATTCCGTACATGGCATACCCACCAAAGAATTCGGCGAGGTGTTTGATGAACGGGGGGACCAATGAGTCCTTGATAGTGACAGCGTTGAGGGGTTGGAGGTCATAAACAAGGCAGAGGGTCTTCCCATCCTGCTTGAGGATGCAGAACCAGCAGGAGCAGTAAGCGGCGGCGAAGGGTTTGTAGACACTGGAGGCGATTTGGTCTTTGATGATTTGGATTACCTGATCCCAAGATGTCGGCGGGATCAGTATATTGTGGAGTACCCACAGAGTGTGAGGCACCGTTGGGATTTTGATGGGCAGGAAGTAGTGGTTGTCGAGTCGGCCTCTCTTGGCCAGTATCCACGCAAAGGCAGTTTTGTGGTTAAGGATGATCCATCGGACCAACTTCAGCTTTTCAGGCCAAAGCCAGTTTGCAGGGTCAAGGTCGAGTGTGTCAGAGTGTGCCTGTGTGAATCAAACTCCGGGTACGAATTCCGGAGGGTGAGTAGGTAATGGTACAAGACTGGCAAGAGGATTGTCCAGTAGCCGACGCAGTACTCGGTATTCCTCCTCGAGAGGAGCCAAGACCAGTCAGACTTTCTTTGCAACTGGCTTGTAAGCCAAGGAATGGGTAATGGGGTCAAGGGTATAGGTAGAAGTAAGGGCGTCAAGGTGGGATGATAGCAGAATGGTCTGAGTGGATGACATGAATTGGTAAGAAGGTGACGAGGCATAGTCCGAGATCTCAGTCTTAATATGTAGACCGAGCCGGAGAAACAGAGGACGAGAAGTTAAATGAGGATATAAGGAAAGCGAGCGTGCGTGAATCTCCCCAACCTTTCAGTGGCTCATTGAAACCTAAAAACCCACCTCCACAACAGACTGGTGGTTTGTGCACGGTAGTTTCCATTGGCACCTTGGGCATCCTTCAGTCCATGCACGGGTCGGGATTTTGTATGCTTTGCCAGAGTTTGGGTTGTGGAGAGTGATGAGCTGACTGCCGTCAGGGAAGTCATCAGTCTTCGCACTTAGTAGACATTGGAAGGGGTGTCTGAGTAGTAGGTTGAAGTTGGCATGGGGTACCACCTATACCTGGAGATAGACCTCTCCAGTGCTGAAATCTAGTGCAATGTTCTTGATAACTCCGATGGTTGATTCGGTGCTAGTGTTAGCATTTGACATGGTCATGACATGGTTGGATTGGACTGGTAGTCCAAGCCCCTCCCATACCCGTTTGGGCATGGCGACAATCTCTGAACCAGAGTCCAGGATTGCATTAATTGTCCTACCAGTGCCAACCACCTTTGCCTCAATGGAGCACAAGGGGATGCTGTGATGCACAACTATCAATCTGTCATCATTTCAGTGAACTCGGTCTCCGAACTCTCGGCTGACAGCATCAGGGTCACAACCAGAGAGCTTGTTAACCTGTACAACATTAGTGGTAACCGGGATGCATTTGGTGGTAGCTAGCTCACAGAGATGTTTGCGAAACTCCAGTGCTACCGAGAGAAGGTCCTTGACAGGTATTGGGACCATAGTCTCCAACACCTTGTCTAATATGCAACAGGGTGTGGTTTCATCTTTGATAGGGCATACATATCTGATTGTCCGCTCGGCGCAGGAGGAGATGCGTTAGTGGTTTCAACGTGATTTGGAATGTTACTCTTTGGGAATGATGGTGGTAGGGGTCAAGGTATTGCAGAGGCCGATGCTGGTATTGGTGTGTCTAACCTTGAGGATGATGGCGCGGGGGTTGTCTGAGATGCTCCGATGGCAGGCAAGATGATCTCCTCAGTGACCGAAGCTGGCCGAGGATTTCATGGTGGCATGTGAACACCGTCAAATCAGGGTCGTTTACCTAGGTCTTTGTCGGCCTTGAAGTTCGCCAACGCTTGAGCAATGTAGGGTTGAAAGTTGGGGTGTGCGAGGGCGGAGTCGGCATCTTCGTCAGTCTGGTGGAGTGGTGTCATGAAGACCGATGGCTCTATATCTAGGATGGCGTCAGTATCGGGGTGTGTCAGTGAAAACAGTCTGGTGGTAACAGTGGGTGTAACCGCTGTGGCGGCGAGTCAGTCAAAGCAGTCCTTGAGACAACTAGTCCCAGGGATGCAGGGAATCCGTCTACCATCTGAAAGGTGAATGCGGTTATCGGCACTGTGACTCGCCCGACCAGACCGGATATATCCTTCTACATGAGGGCAACTACCCATGAAATGAGTAGGGTTGGCGCAGAAGGCGCAGAGCTGTGGACTGGTTCGGCACAAGGCCAATTGCTCCTGCTTGATAGCAGGGGCAGCGATGGGTACCGGAGGTTGCGGACTAGCTGAGGGGTGGGCTGGCGAGGCCCATGCTGGGTAATAAGGTTGCGCCGGAGTGTAAGCAGCGGGAGAGGAGGAAGCAAGCAGTTGGAGCACGGCATCCATTAAGAGAAACAGGGCCACTGCGGCGGTGTCCGCTATCAGATATGGATTGGATGGGTGGTGCGCAGTGTTGGTGATGAGGAGTCGGTATCAGACTTGTGTTTCGGGGTCGGTGGGTAGTCCTTTGGGGAAATAGGTGTTGCGGTCAAGTTTGGAGAGGAACTGACTGTTAATCAGGAACTGTGTGATTTTCATAAATTTTCTTTTGTATTCACCGAAGTCAGCGAGAGTCCTCATAGGCTTAGCCCTATACTCTTGGACAAGGTACTGAGGGTCAGCTTGGCAATAGCGGTTAGCACCTTCGCATCCTGGATAAAGTGCTTTAACGGCGAGGGCGAAAGCTGCCCAGTTGGCGGGTATGACGATGTCTTCAGGAAGCAACTCCCAACCCTCCGACTCTTCGAGGTCGGCATAGCGGATGGAAGTCCAAACCTTTTTGGTGTTTGTAAGAGTAGCGGCAGTCCCTAGGATGTCAACATCCTCTAGGAATCTAGGTAATAACGACAGGGTCTTTCCATCAAATTTCGGGGCACTAGTGCTGCCATGGGGAGGCATCTGTGCGGGCAGGGCCATTGGAACAGGAGGTAATGGTGTGGGGAATATGGCGGGTAGTTGCGGAAGGGTGACTAGAGATGGAGGACAAGCTTGTTGGTGAAGCAGAGTAGACAGCGATGAGCTGGACTGTAGTCCAAAGAGGGTGGCGTCAGTCGGTAAAGCAGGTAGAGGTGTCTGACTGTAGTTGGGGCGAAGGGAATGATCGACAGAGGGCCGAAGGAGGTAGGATAAGGATGGGGATGATGACCGAGATGAGAGTTCGGTGGGTGACGATTGGGAAGACTCTGTTTTTGTGAGGGGGGTTAATGGTGAGGAAAACGGGGAAATAAATGGTGTCGTCTCTCCTAATCCTCCTTGAGGAGGCATAGAATGTATATATGCTCCAGGAATCCGATCACTATTGCTCCCTTGGTTTGTTAAAAACTTGGGTAAGTTCTCCTGAATTAAGGCAGGGTCATCGGAAGGAGCTGTGTTTGAACTAGGTGGGTCCTACCAATCAGAATTGTTAAAAATGAGCGGTGAAGATAAAGATGGGTCCGCAAAAAAAAATTCAATTTCAAGGTTGGCTAAGGTAGGTAGGTCGGCACGGAGATGTCGTGCGTTGTGAGGGGGTACCAGTTCCAGTAACTCAGAGTCATCGCCAAGCTATAGGTGCCAGAATTCGCCAAGTAAATTTTCAAGTTCTTGGCACTGAGGGGTGGGTCATAGACATCTTCTGGAATCCCTTTCTGAGTCCCTCGTGGTGGGCTCCAGTTTTAAAGATCCTTGCCTGGCTGTGATGGTTTCCTAAGGGTATGAAACCTACCAACAGACTGTAGCAAGTATAGAAATAGTTAGTGGGTATGATTGGTTCGTCCCAAAAGAGACTCAAAAGGAAAGGGAGAAGTCCAGGAGAAGTCTAATCAACGGTACTCAGCATTTAAGAACAAGTCTGAGCGGAATGTGAGCGGTAGTCCAAGCATTAATCCAATAGTCCGAGCAGTTTCGGGCCTATGGAATGAAAGAGAGAGACAGTAGATACACAGTAGACATTTTACTGTGTTCGGTGTTGAAGACAGTGACGGTAACAGTAATTGTGAGCCAAAAGGGAGCTGGTATTTTCGATACCGTACATGGATATTATAGTCCAAGCATTCTCGGACTCTACTCTGACCAGGAACTAGTAGCAGTGACATGAAACCCAAAGAGGTAATGAAAATACACTATTGGAAATTAACAGACAGGTGCCACCATCTGTCTAGACAGAATGGAGCATTTTATATAGCAGCTGTCACATGTGATCAGTCTGGAATTAAAAGACCTAAAGAGGAACAATGATGAGATCGCCGAAGTCTGTGGAAGGCACATGGCAAGGAAGGACGACGGGACTGAGAAGTAGTGGAATGGATGATGATGAGATAAGGACAAACAGATAGTTCCGATATAGAAGACCAAGACAACTGACGCTCCGGAGTACTGGAGTACCTTCGGACTAAGACAGCTGGGCTCGGACTTTGTCAAGGATGCGTTGGAGAGGATATTAGAGTGAAAGGGGATTCTGGGAATGTGGGGGAAATGGAGGATATGCCTACAGAGATGTACCAGTCGCTACACCAGCATGTTCAATCATCCTGCTGTTGTTACAATCATTTTCAATGTCGTTTGGGGCCCCACTCAAAAACTCGAAAAACTAATTCCAGCTAACTGTATGAACCTTGACATTTTACTTGCTTTTACTGTTACAATTATTCAGTGGGCTCTGATCAATCTTGGGAAGGGCCCCAAGACCACATTTGAGGCTAACATTCATGGTCCTTTTTATCAAAAGGTATTAGATCGTCTTCATGGGATTCATGGAGAACAAGACCCAGTGGCTTTGATATGCTTAGAAAATCTAACATACACTATTCTTACACATGGTAACCAACTCTCTCAACTGTACTTGTACTAGATCAATGCATTACTGTGAGATTATCAGTTGAGGTGTGATAAGGCGACAATCATAGATATAATAGATACATATACTTAATGGGGTTGGGACACAGTGGGCTACCTGGCAGTCTATCCTAACTGGGAATCTTGTAAAAGAAGATGCCGAAAAGTCTCAAATGGAGAGAGGTCCTTCCTCTTCCCTCCTTGGCTAGGTTTGCGGATGCAGGTCAGTCACCTTACTGTAATGCTCATTAGCAAAACAGATAGCCGAGGTACGATGAGGTAGGAAACCTGTTACGCGAGACGTACTCTTGTAGGTCGAAGCGAAACCTAGTCGTCTCAAGGGAGGTACTCATGAAGAGACACTACATCCTTGAAACAACCTAAGATACTGGGTCAAAGGTTCTGAGGTGCGAAGGTCTTAAGCCGATTGCTCAAGGACTCAAGAATACGCTGAATTGCGTAGAACAAGAATGAGGACTACTGTACAGGCAGCTAGCTACTTATACTATGGGACGCATAAGCATAGAACTCCATAGAACAAGAGAGAATCAGATGAGTAATAAGGAACACATATCCGATACGAGAGAATCAGATAGAAGACAAGGCTGTCCATGGATAAGGGTTCGTACAGTAAGCACGAATGAGTAATGTGGTATAATCCCGTCCGGTAGTAGGAGAAGATGAACGGTGTGGGGTCACAGTTCAATAAAAGAAGAGTTAAGCGGACTCAAAAGGATCAGGCAATGAACCCAATCATAAGAACATATACCAAAGAGTAAATGAGTACATCGCAAGAAAGAAAGTAAGAAGATACCATGTGTGAGGAGACAAACTGTAACATTACCCCCTTCATATAATCGAACCCTAGGTTCAATCAAAACTCCATGAGGCAGAAGCCTATCCCGAGTTAGAGGAATCCCCAAAGATATGGGTAGCCTGCTCAGGGGAAAGAATATTAAGCGGACAATCATCAATGATGTGGCCTCCTCGATCACATACATTACAAACTCTAGTGGGACAGAATCAATTGCTATGTCCCCATTGGCTACATAAGTCACATTGGGTGGACAAACAAGCAGTCTGAGGGTGTCCGGGAACGGGGGGGTGGCGGTGGGGACAGACGTAGAGGGGGCAGTCCTCACGATAGTGACCTGTGCCAGAGCACCGAAAGCACTCAGTGAGCGCAGAAGCGGGGCGACGAGAGATGGGGACATTAAGGAGGTGTGTTGGGGCAGAAATAACAGGACGATTGTTTCCCAGTTGTACGACAAAAGAGTGGTTGGCGTTCACAGCATCCTCGTCTAGGCCGTATTCGGGGTCGACAGCGGTAAGGGAAGAAGAGGTGTCGGACGGGGCTGGAGACAAGATTCGGGCAAGTAGAGACGTAGTAGGAGAGCGTGGGGCAGGATTGGGGATTGGGGATGGAGATCGGTGAGGCGGAAGTTCGGATTTGGTGATATAATGGTCTCGATGTGTCATGGTCATAGTAAGGAAAACACGTCGAAAAGTAGGGTATATAATAGCCGGGGGAATTTGTTCGACAAAAGAATGAAAGCCGTGAAGATGAAGTATTGATAAAATCCTGTCGGGAAGTCGTGCAAGCGACATTCACAAGGGTATACCAAAGTCTGCAGGTAAGTCATGCGGGGCGGAGAGGGCATGGTACCGTTGGGCAGCTGCGACATCATGAAAGAGACAGACCAGTTCCTGACAGATCAGATCCTCCTGGAACAGAGGGAGGTCCTCTACGGTATGGAGGACGGCGGGATTGGCGAGGATGGCGGTGTAGAGAGAATGGGCGGCAAAGGTGGGTAAATAAGTAGGAAATACCCATTGCAATCGCAGCGGGGGAGTAGAAGAGGAAGAAGATAGCGAAGATGAAGAGATTGAGGATGAGAGAAATGACATATTTGTCAGGGAATAGTACAAAATTCATTCACTAGGGGGGTACTTCACGTAGAGACACCGCTTCCTAGGGAAGAGAGAGAGAGGATGAAGACTAAGTGATGCCATGAGTCTTCTTATATGTCTGAAGGATCATGGGAGCATGACAGAGATTAACTTCAGGTTCCCATGTGTTCTCAGAAGAGGGATACCCCTTTCATGCGGTCAGGTACAACCTTTGGCCAGAAGAGCCCTTGTGGGAAACGATATGGTCTACTTCGTATTCTTCTTCGGAGTTAATTAGGTCAGGAGGGTGTCGAGAGAAGGATGGACCATGTGTTTTGGTTTGGCGATAAGGAGATAGAAGGGTGGTGTGGAACACATTGTGGATTTTCCATGTGGAAGGAAGGCGTAGGCGGTACACGAGGGAAGATAGTACCTGAGCAATTTCAAAAGGACCATGATGTTTGGGCACAAGTTTCCTAGAGGGGTAAGGAATCCAGAGATTCGTAGCTTCGAGCCAAACCTTATCTCTGACCTTCCACGGAGAGAAGTTTTGAGAAGATCGTTCTATCATGATCTGTCGGGCAGACTCGTGTGCTGCTAGGGCTTCCTTTCTTGCCGAGTCTAAGGAGGAAAGACGGCTTTCTAAGGCAGGGAGGAAAGTCTTGCCAAGAGAAGGGTATGAACGAGGGTCGTATCCAAGGAGGAGAGAGAAGGGAGAGACTTTGGTCGAGCTATGGGGGACGGAATTGTGTTGGAACTCAGCGGAAGTAAGGAACTTGGACCATTGGTGAGGGTTGTTGGCACAGAAGATACGGAGATAAGTTTCTACTTCTTGATTGGTTCGTTCGGTCTGTCCGTCGGTTTGTGGATGGTAGGCAGTGGAAAGACAAATATCATATATAAGGAGTCTGGCAAGTTCTCTGGCAAATGCTGAGGCGAACTGCGGTCCTTGGTCAGAGATGAGAGTGTCATGGAGTCCAAAGTGTTTGAACACGTGATCAAAAAAGAGTTGGGCAATACTGTTCACGTCAACAGTCTTCAAACAAGGGGCTAGGATTACCCCCTTCATAAGGCCATGGTCGACCACAACCATTAGGAAATCATGTCCATGTGAAAGGGGCAAATCGGTGATGAGATCGACAGAGAGTTGTTTAAAGGGGAGAGAAGAGGAGGACTTAATGGATGAGAGCGGCGGGGTCACGGGGTGTGTACGGGCCTTGTTCTGTTGGCAGACGGCGCAGCCGGCAACAAAGTTGTTGACGAACACAGAAAGCCCTGGCCACCAAAAATTGCGTTCAACAATAGCCTTGGTGCGAAAGCGTCCAAGGTGGCCCGAGAGGGGGGAGGAATGGATGGAGTGAAGGAGAGAGGATCGGGCAGGGGGTGGCACGTACATCCGTCCTTTATAGTATAGATGTCCATTGTCGAAAGTCCAGTCTGTGAGTGAGAAACACGGGAAGAGAGGGGTATCATCGGATAGATTTTGAATGGCACAAAGTACAAGGGGGTCCATAGAGGAAGATGATTGGATATGGCGGGCGAGAGTGAGATCGAGAGCATTGATGATTGCAGGATCAGAGACGATGGGGGTATCAGTGTTGTTGGAGGAGGTGTCAACTTGGTTGTAGCGGGAAAGAGCGTCAGCGGGAGCAAGTTTGGCGCCAGGGAGAACCTTCCAGACAATATCGAAGTCCTGGAGGAAGAGAGACCAGCGGGCTTGTTGACGAGAGAGTTTACGAGGGTCCTTGATATAGGATAAGTTCTTATGGTCGGTGATTATGGTGACAGGGTGTGATGTTCCTTGAACATTTTGGCGGCATTCAGTAAGAGCGAGAATAACCACAAGCAGTTCTCAGTCGTAGATGTCATAGTTCCATTCGGCAAGGAGGAAGGTATGAGAGAAATAGGCACAGGGGTGGAGGTCACCATTGGTATCAGCCTGGAGCAGGATGGCTCCTGCTGCGAATAGGGAGGCATCGGTCATGATGGAGAATGGGCGAGTGACATCAGGAATGGAGAGTATGGGCCCTAAAGAGAAGGCGGCTTTAAGAGTGTTGAACGCTTGCTGTTGAAGGTTGGTCCAGGCCCATGGTTGATCCTTCCGGGTGAGTAAGTTAAGAGGGGCGACGACATTGGAGAAGTTGGGAATAAATTTGTGATAAAAGTTCGCAAACCCGAGGAAAGATCAAACGCCCTTGACTGAAGCGGGGGGTTTCCATTCCTTAATGGCGGAGAGTTTGATAGAGTCCATCTCAATCTTTCCTTGGCCAATGATCATGCCAAGAAATTCGATGCGTGGAACGTCGAAGGTGCATTTGGAGAGTTTAAGAGATAGTCCGTGTTCTCAGAGACGAAGTAGGACACGACGGGTACGTTCATGATGGAGTGTGAGATCGCCTTGGGTGTGAATCCCTAAATCGTCCATATAGATCTTGAGCCAACACTCAGCGATCATATCTGCAAAGATATGATTCATGAAAGACTGGAAAGTAGGTGGTCCGTTGCAGAAACCAAAGAACATGACGGTAGGTTCGAAGAGTCCAAAAGGAGTGATGAATGCTCCCTTCCATTGGTCTTCTTTGCGAATGCGGATATTGTTAAATCCCCATCGGACATCGAACTTAGTAAATATTGTGGAGTCTTTCATGTCGTCGATCAATTCTGGGATAAGGGGCAAGGGATACACGTTGTGAACAGTGTGGGAGTTCAAGTATCAGTAGTCTTGACAAGGGCGGAGTGAACCATCTTTCTTTGCAACAAAGAAGAAGGGGGCGGCTTGTGGGGACTTGGATGGGACAATTCGCCCGGTCTTAAGGTGTTCATCGATGAATGCCTTGCATGCCTCCTGTTCCTTTGGGTTGAGAGGGTATACCTTGGTGATCTTTGGAACGAACGAGGGTTTAAGGTCTATGGTGTGGTTGTAGGATTGGTGGGGAGGAAGAACATTGTGGGTCTTCTTAGAGAACATATCTTCGAGATCAGAACACCAATCAGGAATTTTCTGATTGGGAGTCTTTGATGCTTGGGCGAGTTTGGTGGACAATGTGATCTTATTGAGATGTTCGCAATAGAGATCCTTCTAAGGGAGGTGCTCACAAAGAGACACATCATCCTCAGAAGAATATCGCTGGGAGAAGAGTGAAGCAAGTTCCATGTCAGAGTCACATCCAAGCCAGCGGAGTAAGTATTGTTGGGAGATTAAGTCGTCATCACCGTTCGGGGTGGGAAACTTGGGGAAAGAAAGAGTATTATTCTTCCAGTCGATGCGGGGATTTCTAGACCTCAACCAGGGCATTCCCAGGATGATCTGTTTGCGTCCTAGGCTGACGACCATTAGTTCTAAGTCGTCAGAGCTATGTGGTAGCACCATGTGAGTGCAGGCCTTTCAAAGGATGGTTCCTTGTCGGTTGGGAGTTCCATCTACATTGAAAGCGCCAATGGGTTGGGAAAGTCTTTTTAAAGGGAAATTAGCGAGGGACAAGAGTCCAAGGTTGATGAAGTTCCCGGTGGCTCTGGAGTCAACAAGGGCAGAGGCTTTGATGGTTTGGATTCCTACTAGCAGCGTGATAGGAAAACAGAGAGTTCATTCATTGGAGGGAGCTACTAGTACATGAGAGATAGTAGGAGAAGGCAACGTCGAGGTGGCTTTTCTGTTTAAAAATCCTGGGTGGAAACAACAGAAATTTCTTCCTTAGGTTCTTCGTAACACATCTTGAGCACTTGAATTATTTCAGTTTCGTTCTTCCCTTGAGTCTTCAGAGAGTTGACATAGGCCTCGATAGGTGAGGGGGTCTTTGGTGGAGGAGGCAATACTGGGGGTTTGGTTTCAGTGGAGCAAATAGTCTGGGGGCGAGGATAAGCTCCTGTTGGGGTGCTTTGGGTATTGTTGCATTTGTTGGCGCTATGGCCTTTCTTCCTGCAGTGGAAGCAGAGTCCTTCTTTGATGCATCTCGCTCTCTCCATGGGGGTTAGTTTAGAAAGAGAGATTGCATCAATGTCCATAGCATTGGGGTTGTGGGCAGTTCGAGGGGAATGAATAGTGGAGGGGAGTCATCCTCCTTTCAGGGCGAGGATTCGCATTTTCTGGGCATGGAAAACTTTGGCTTGTTTGATCCATTTGGCAACAGTGGTGGGGATTGAGGACATGGAGAGGATCATGGTAGTGAGTTGTTGGTCCAGTCCTAGAGAGAACTGGTCGATGAGGGTAATGTCATCGGAGATACCTGCTTTCGAAGCAAGGTTTTGAAAGTCGGTGATGTACTTTTGAAAGCCATCATCCATGACTCCGTCAGGGTGTTTGAATGATTTCTGGGCAAGCTTGGTGAGCTCGAAGCGGGCAATCGCCTGGGTGTCATAAGGAAAGAACATTGATTCGAAGTTGGACGCAAATTTGTCAAAGGTTTTCTCGGAGTTGGCGACGAAGGTATCCACCATCTTGTCATACCACATTTCTGAGAAAGAGACTCCACGTCCCTTGCTCATCTTATTGAGGGTGGTCATGACCTTGTCTGTGTCAGAGGTGTAAATCATAGAGTTGATGGAGAAGTAGGCTTTCATGGCCTTAATCCATCGTACAGCGTCGGAGGGTTCTCCTGAGAAGTCTGCGGGGAGTGCTGCCTTGAGTTCCGTGGCCTTGGTAGACATTGGTGTTACTGGTGGTGCTGGGGGTACTGGTGGTTGCCTTGGTGGTGCAGGGGGAACTGCACTTTGTCTGGGGGTTCTTGGGGTCTGGGGGTTCGAGGTCGAGGGTACGATGGTCGAGGGTGTTGGGGAAGATGGTCGTTCTTCCTCGTCGCTGGTCTTGGGGTGGTTAAGCCCGTAGGCTTGTTTCAGTGATCAGAAGGAAATGTTTCGAAGGTGGTCGGTCCTACTCCTGAATAGGAGGGACAAAAGGAGATTCTTGTTCTTTTGTTACGCGAGACGTACTCTTGTAGGTCGAAGCGAAACCTAGTTGTCTCAAGGGAGGTACTCACGAAGAGACACTACGTCCTTGAAACAACCTAAGATACTGGGTCAAAGGTTCTGAGGTGCGAAGGTCTTAAGCCGATTGCTCAAGGACTCAAGAATACACTGAATTGCGTAGAACAAGAATGAGGACCAGCTAGCTACTTAGACTATGGGACGCGTAAGCATAGAACTCCATAGAACAAGAGAGAATCAGATGAGTAATAAGGAACACGTATCCGATACGAGAGAATCAGATAGAAGACAAGGCTGTCCGTGGATAAGGGTTCGTACAGTAAGCACGAATGAGTAACATGATGTAATCCCGTCTGGTAGTAGGAGAAGAAGAATGGCGCAGGGTCACAGTTCAATAAAAGAAGAGTTAAGCGGACTCAAAAGGATCAGGCAATGAACCCAATCGTAAGAACATATACCAAAGAGTAAATGAGTCCGTCACAAGAAAGAAAGTAAGAAGATACCATGTGTGAGGAGATAAACTATAACAAAACCCTTGATGAGGTAGCCAAGGTAGAGACCAGTAGCAGCCAGTAGCACAGGCTAAAAGCACCGCTCAATGACACATCTTTTGAAATACAGTGACTCCATAAATCATTGCAATGCCTAACCCCAATGTGGTGCGCGAAGTGTGCTGTAAAGATGATAGAACGGCTGGGAGGACTAAGGGTGCAAGACACACTAGCCCTGGGCCATCAAAGGGAAGAGGCAAGGCGAGATATTTCACCCCTAAAGGGACTCAAGGTAAGGGAGGAGTTGGAAGGAAGTCCAAAGCCAAAGGATAAGGTGCAAAGGATAGTCCGGGGAGCGACCGGAGCACGAGACCAGAAGTCTGAGGAGCACAAGACGAAGGGGACGAGAGTGGAATACAGTGACAGTGAACGGTACAAGAGACAAGTGGTTTGAACAGTTCGTGAATCCAACCAAAAGTGTGTTTCAATTCCTAAGTACAAGGCTTTATAGTCCAGGTATACCCAAGACTGTCAAACTCAAGATAGCTGTCAAATCCAAAGGGAATGAGTAAAAGGGGTCAGGGACTGGGCACGAGACCAATGTCTAACCGGGTGCTTTCGGCACCAGAGAGACCAACCGGGGGCTGATGGTACCAATAGAAAGTGAAGCCGTAATATACTAACCATATAAACTGAGTAGTCCAGACGTGCTCAGCATGGTCTGGTATAAACCGAGGCTGGTCTTAGCAACTAGAAAGGAGTTTGGAGCAAATGGATAACAGTAAGGCAGTCAGGTAAAAGGTAAAAGGGATGGAATATAAGCACAGAGACGTATGAGTCTCTACAGTGCCACAACCACCCGTGTGAATCTCGCTTATCTCTGGTGGGAACAAATTTGGTAGCTACCCTTGGCTATGTGTTGGTCCCTTGGTCATGTGATTTGGCTCAGTGGCAGTGGAGATATGACCATTTTTGGACAGCAACACCATTGCAATGGTTTTTTCACTTTTGACATGGAAGGTGGAACCAGCGTGAAATCTCATGATAGTTAGCATTGTTTGGGCATACAAACAGAGATACCCATATAAGGATTATGTCTGAGTTTGAAAATACTCACATGCTTCTATATTCCTAACATCATTATCCTAAAATCTCTCTCTTCCATTCCCAAAATTATAATTCTAACTAGGCTTGATGCTGGTCAATTTCCTTGCTCCATTGCCTCTGCCACTGGTATCCATCATGCTACCATATCCATACTCCACTCCAAAGAGCATTCTGAGCTTCAGAAGTCTATTGGATGACATCCATTCAACCTTCCTCCTATCAATATTTGCTAGTCCATTGTTTTTATCACTTATTCCAGGGCAGAAAATGCCAGTGGGTGAACATTTTTCGACTTGAATATAATGGTTATACGTGTGTTGTTGTTTGTATGGCCAAACAAGGTCAAATATCCTATGATATGACTAAGGCTTCAGCTTCCAAACCAAAAGTAAAAGCCATTAGAATGGTGTTGCTGTCTTAAAATGGTTATATCTTCCCCACCATCAGCCCAAATCAGGTGACCCAGGCACCGAAACATATCCAGGGATAGATACTACATTAGCCCCCACCAAAGCTAAGTGGGGTTGCCACAGCCAGTCCCCATGTGCAGGCTTATGTGTAATTTGATTGAGGGAACTATCATATTTGGGGGAGGTTTTGTGATTCTATGGTGGTGTATTGCTTGGTAAGGAGTGCGAAATACTACCAATATTGATGGTAGGATGAATGGCAATCTGTACCTTCAAATTTTGATGCATGAACTGCTGAATACCCTGCAGTATTATCATCTCAATCCTTCTAACATCATGTTGCAGCTAGATGATGACCCCAAGCACACCTGTAGAAAAATGAAGGAATGGCTAGAGAAGCAGGATTTTGAGACTATTGTATGGTCTGCACACTCTCCTGACATAAACCCCATTGAACATGTCTGGGGTTACCTCCAGAGAAGGCCAGCAAAGCATAAACAATTTCCAAATGGGATTTATGAGTTGTGAGAACAATTCAGGAGGAGTGTCAGAAGATACCAGTTGAGGAGTGTCAGAAGTTGATTTAAATCATGCCTAGAGAGTTCAGGCAATGCTGAGGGTCAATGGAGGTCATACCAAGTCCTACTTCATACCAAAAGTGAAAAAACTGTTGCAATGGTGTTGCTGTCCGAAAATGGTCATATCTCCACTGCCACTGGGCCAAATCACATGACCCAGGAACCAATACATAGACAAGGGTAGCGACTAAATTTGTTCCCACCAGAGATAAGTGAGATTCTCACGGTGGTTGTGGTGTGCTTTGCACGCCACGTTGGGGTTAGGCATTGCAACGGTTTATGGAGTCACTGTATGATAACACCTAGATATGATGTAAGTCCACTGCATCAAGGCGTCAAATGATAAGATCACATATTGGCCATTTGAATATAGGTAGTCTACTCAGAGTATGTACAGGGTGCCACAAAACTGACTGAACTATTGTATGCTAAGGATAGCATGGAAGGTCTCTTTATCTGCAAAACTATTGACAAGGAACTCTTGACCAATGTCCAAGCAATTGTCACAGGTCATTTCGGGTGGAACCTTTTAGTGAAATTTTGGGACAAGTTGGACAGGTTGGCAGATATCATCTAGAGGAATAATATCACCGAGAGGATGCCCATTGGCACACAAATGGCATTCGACAACAAACATTTCAATATTTTTCGCTGGTGCAATGATACACAAATTGCCCACCATGACGAAATGAGCAGACGAAAATTTGAGGAATTCGACATAAATGAGTGGAGGGGAGGGGGGGTCCATGAGTGGCTGGAAGATTGCTCGCACTTGGGTGATGGAATACCCTATGAGAAAGTCATCAGCAGATAGAAAACAGAAACAGCTGCATTAGCGACTTACGGTCACCCAGAGCATCAGGGGAAAGTGGTTCTTTACTCTCATGGCAAATAAGAACAGTGTCTCCACAGCCAGGAAAGTTTGAGCTGCAAGGAACAGCCTGCACAGTCTGAGAAGATGACACTGCAGACAAATCCTGGGCAGAGTGTAGCTGGATCCGGAACTTGTTCCAACCATCAATGAACACAAAAGGAAGGGAACAACTGGAGGCGGCTACACAACCACCACCACGTTCCGAATAAGAATGCTAAGAGAAGAAATCACCAAGAGCAGGGCGCAAATCAGGAAGAGAAAAGAAATCCAGGGCATTGTCAAGGGGAATCTTGGTAAAATGAGGTTTTTGGATGAGCAGAATGGCGATAGACTCATCAGATGAAACATGGGAGCTGTTAAGACCATGCAAACTTCTCGTGGGAACTCCGGAAACTCTGGAGTTGGACAGAGTTAGTTGGGACTTGGCCTTAGCTTATGTGCTATGCCCTTGCTGTTAATTGGGTCCCGGAGAAGCGGAGCAGATCGGAGCAACTCAGAGACATTGGTGATGTCGACAAGCTCAAGATAGACGATGACAACGATGACAACAAAGGTAATGCCAAAGTCCAAAGCCTGGATCAGATGAGGGGACAGACAGAGTCGGACAGAAGAAGTTTATCTAAGTTGATATTCAGACTAGAGTACATGAGTGTAGGTACAGTTTATATACTACTAGTATATACTGCAGAGTCCTGAAGCAGAGCAGTGCTCTGGAGACACGAGTCTACCGTGCTGCGGAAACACAGGGTCGGAGTAGTCTAAAAGGTGAGAGGTACAGATGTAAGTACAGAGTTACAGAAAAAGAATGGAGAGAGTCTAATGAAGATAGTACACTGGAGACTAATGGAGACTACCAAGTCCAGAGTTGCGGAGGTGCAGAGATGTCCCAGAGGACCGGAGTTGACTCAGTAAAATTATGGATATGACAGGAGCGTGCACAGTTGAACAGGGAATTCTTGGCTGCCACTAGGAGACTGAGATATTGTTCACCGGGAAGGACCTTAGATATCCAGATGAATTCGGGATAATGAAGTGCCATGAGGTTCACCTCCTGGGTCATTTTGTTGATCAGGGGGGCCCCAGCCATCTTTAGGGTAGTGTACAGTTGAAAAAAACATTGTTTTTCCTGCCAATCAAGGAAACAGCAACACTGAGCATGGTATCCATGCCTGTTTGATAGCCAGTAAGGTGTTTTGACATGTGTAATGTGGCAGCGCTCTGTGATGTCGCTGCTCCATTGGTAGGGTGCTCCCATGGCGCGTGTGCTTCGTATAACATGTTGAGCAAGCTCAAGCTTGGGTATTTGGAAATGCAGGAGGGGTCCATGTTTCCTGCGTTGACCCCCTGCTAATATGATGCCGGTTTTGAAATGATGAAACTCCCATAGTGCCTCTGCAGTGGAATGAAGGGTTTCATCACAGTGATAGAGATTTTGAGCCAGGAAGATGAACTCCGTGATTGCCTGAAGTGTACATAAAACATTGTTGGGAACAGCGCCAGCAGCAACAACAGGCAACACCTTCTCAAGTTCTCAATGGTCTTGGCCAGAGCATTGCTTAGTGGTGGAAATGCCGTTTGACCAATGACGCGTTCCAATTCATGGCTGAAGGACAGAGAGGCGGCGATCAAGCTCTGCACTGCCGACAATATTGATCACCCAAGTGAGGCAATGGTCAAAGTAAAATTTGTGCCATTGGTGGAGCGCATCCGGGGTGAGAAACACAGAGGGACAGGCGTCACCCCAATCCTCCCAAAAAGGAAGAACAACGCCATTGAGTCGACTTTCAAGATAGATCTTATGAAACGCAGCAATGTTGAGTGGGTCACAACAAGCACAGGCCTCGCGGATAACCCTGAGGGTCCATTCCCAAAGACAAGGAGGGCAGGGCTGTGGATTGTCAAATTGGGCTGCTGATGCAAGTGAGATTGGCAAGTTCTCTGAGCCTACGCAAGCAATGGTGAGCTATGTACTCTGGATAATTGGCAATCCAGGAAACAAGAGGGGTATGCATCATTTGAAGTTGGCAATCCAGGCAACAAGAGGGGTATGTATCATTCGAAGTTGGCCATTAGGGTCTGACATAACTTCACCGTCATGACAGGCAATCTTCAAGCTCTTCATCACAATTGAGATTGCAAAGTGGTAGACATGTGCAGAGAGAATAGACTGCACTGCTGGAGACACATTGAGAAACTTTGGAATGGGAAGGTATGCCACCAATGTGTAGGCCTGAGATGTAGCTTTCATGCGCACTCTGGCATGGATATTGGCAATCGAGAGAAGTACTGTAAGGGGTGCATCTCTTTATTCCCAGAGCCCATGGTTAAAGGTGTTTTGTCGGAAGCACCAATGACTACAAGGAATCCATGACCTGGGGGTAATGTATCCTGATGAACTATTAATGACAAGTATTTTAGCATTCGAAATAGAAGCTTACTTGGATTTGCCAAAAATGATCTGCACTCATAAATTCACTGTAAATGCGCTCTTTACCTGCTGAAGTTTCCTCAAACTCCTGATAGGGTTTGAAGTCCATGCAAGATGCGAACACAAGGTTACTGAAAAGCTGCTTAGCGACCTCCAAACCATCCCTCCAGTACAAGACTATTGGGGTCTTGGTCTTGTAATTATTCACCTTGATTTCTTGAAAACGCCAATGTGGCACGTCTGGCAAGGACTCAATATGCGTATGCAAATCCTTTGTGGTATTGAATGACACAGGGTGGTCCTTATTCTTAGAAATTGTCAGCCAAAAGCATGTATTTCTTGAGAGGTACCTACGTGTTGAAGGCGGAGATAACCATCAATCTCCCTCTGTGAGAGTGAACCACTTGATAACCAATTTGCAAGTTTCCACTCGCTCTTCAAAGCAAACAGATAATAGACATTTTCAGAGTTGCGAATATGAGCATGTTGATCATGATCCATGGTCTGAAGGTAGTTCAACCCCCCTGGAAAACTTTGGCAATGATTGCGATGATATTGTTGTACACAAGGCAGGGACTCAGATGGAGGAAGGGGAGGAGCTTCAGGCCCACCAAGTACCTTCATGTCCTCGTTTTGAGTTGTCACCATGTCTTCGGCAAATGGTCCCATCAGAACATTGTTATCGTCAACATCATCAAATGGGTCACCCACAGCATTTTCATCATTGACTAGAATATAATACAGACACAGTGAATGCCAACCAAAGGAGAAGAACTTACCGTTTTCTGCAGAGTCTTCACCATCGTCATAGCTATCTTCAGGTGACAGATTACTAGAGAAAGATTGGACAACCCATTGTCCACAGGACATGTCCATAGCCAAGTGACTAACGACAACATTGCTGCTGGAGAATGGCTTTGAGCAATTGGGATAGTGGAAATTGGTGAGTGTCTGTAGGGGCATTTCATGTAGATATAGTCAACAATAGGACAGCAAGACGTTGGAGGGATGCAGGATTTATTGGTAAGCAAATGAATTTTCTAGTGCTCTACTTGGAATTTACAAGCACTCCGCAAGTGATAATTTCTTACTACAAATGCCAGTCTTAAAGAGCTCATCAGAAAGCCTGCGAATGGACACACTTTTATCTAGTCCAGAGCATCCTGTGATGATGGTCACAACGGCCCCCACTTCCAACCCAGATATCAGCTCCCCTCCCCACAATGACCGAGTCAGCTCCCCTCCCCACAATAACCAAGTCAATCTTGGTAATGGATTCCTGCACCCACAGAAACACACTCACCTGCAGTTCTCTTTACCATCAAAAGAGACCGTTCCTCAGGCTACTTGGGACCCTCGTAAGAAGGTCAAGACTATGTACTCAACCATATGTACATATGTCTGCAGCTGTGGTGTGGACGCTTATCACTGATGGCTGTGTGCAGGTCTCAGTGAGAAGGTCTCAAGAAGTTGAAGACCTTTATTCGCTTCACATGCTACAGCTTGCTGGGGCAAGCTGCAGTGCTTTTACTGCATATGGGATATATTGTCACCTTCACCTTCAAGAAATTGAAGTTATGCACACCATCATGGTTGATGAGTGTGAAGAGGCAGAAACTTGTTTGCGAAAAGCAGACTCACAGATCAGAGAAATAAGGCATCTTCTACATCTGAATGGCACAGCACTAGGGGAAAGTGGTATCATGCTCCTTAGTGCTGGACATGGGAGCGATAATGAATCCTTATCCCTGGTTCAAGCTAGGGAGAGCCACTACAAGTCACCCACACCTTCTTCTGATCGTGACTACTATGATGGCTGAATTATGTAGATGGTATGTATGTGACCAAGTATATATTGTTTCTTCTGCACATACCAGTATTGCTACGGTATATGTATGATGTCCAAGTATTCAAGTTGTTGTAGTACATATGTTTGCAATGTCACATGTTTTCTCTTTCCCTCCACACCAACCAATGGTCCAACTTTATCTGGTACAGTTCTGACTGGTCCTGAAGGCCTGGCCGCCTGACCACCAGCTCATCAGCTACCAGTTAGTTAGCACAGGTTACCTTGAACCACCCCACCTCCTCATGATCAGTGGAAGCTCATGGATCGATCCGATATGACTCACCATTAAGGATTGCCATCCTCTTGATATGGGACGAATACAGTCCAGACGGTGGCGTGCAGCAGCAGCACAGCAGATCAATTCAATGGCCCTCTCCATCAAGCAAGCAAGACCATATTTCCAAACTTAATGGTGAGTCAGGGGACCCTCAGGGCGGTGGGAAAGTATGTATATGGACAAGCACTGACTTTTCCACCCCCAGTTGTATAATGGCTCGTTGTGCCTGTGCTTGCACCTGTGGACAAGGCCATGGCTGTGGGCATGCAGCGATGCCCATGGGCCCAAACTCAGCCAACCCATTGCCCCTGTTTCACCCAGCCCCATATGGTGGGCTGCCTGCACGACATCAAGACCCAGGGCTCCAAGGCCCCGGGCCCAAAAATCCAAGGACCGACGGTCTATCTGAACAATGGACAGCCTCACTGGTGCTAGTGACCTCCAACACCTACTCAGGTACCTATGCAAGCCAAGCCACTTTGGACTCAATGTTCTCCAGTTACTCAGGCTACTACGCCACTGGTAGTGGCGCCACAGAGGGCTCACTGGGAATAGTGACCAGTACCTACCCAGGCACACATGCAAATCAAGTCGTTTCAGATTCAGTAATGTCCTATGGCTATTCAGTGCATGTGGATGGCTCATCAGGGTCAGTGACCATTGGCACCTATCAATATCACCCCACCCAAGCCATTTTGGATTCGGCGTTCTCCTACAGTTACACAGATCAGACTGATGTGGGTGAATTTTCAGTTCAAGTGGAACAGCCCACCCACCAGCATGCTTTCCAATCCCTTCCTTAGCCGGTTCCACCAACTATTTCCTCGTCTACACAGCAAAGGCTGCATGATGCAGCAAATATGTATGATCAGAGTAAGCACCATATAATCTACTTTTTTCATTAACACCCAAGCAGGTTTTGGGATCCGAAACCAATATCTTGACATCTTATCGGGAATGCATTGGTGTTTCTAGAGGGCCATCTCAAGATTGTCTCCATGCATTCAGAGACAGCCTTTATACTGTCCCATCACGCCACTCTTCCCCTTCACTAGCAACGTCATTATCGTGCACCCCCTCATTCTTATCATCCATAAATGAGGGAAACAACATTCCTAGATGCCGTGCCCCCCAAGGAACTCACAAAAAGGCAAGGGATGCCAACTCATTGAGTTGGTATCCACAAAACATGAGGAACATCTTGATATACGCCCAGTGTGCACTGGTCAATGATATGGTCCACAACCTAGGATGGCCTTCTGGCAAGACAGCATGCAACACATATAAGGAGTCTTTAAAGGAGGCAATTTTACAAGCCAACACTGCCCTGAATGAAAGTATGTACCTCGTACTTGCTGGCACTTTATTTACTAACATATTGGTAGAGGTTCAGCTAACCCACGAAATGGAAACAGTGGTAAGACTACCCTCTTCTTTTTCAAATTCAAGTTGTCCATTCTTTGTTGACATGTGTTTTAGATTCTTAAAGAGCTGAGCTATGTGCGCTCTAAAGCTGTCAAATATGCAGAAGAATATGTGGAAAAGTTTTTCATGACGGACGACAATGAACTGCTCTTGGACCCGTTCAGATACCAAGCATGGAAGGCCCAACAGCTAGAGATGATGTCTGACCATCAAAAGCCGACTTTCTTTTTCAACCATTTCGATGCCTCAGTATGTTTTGTTTTCCAGGTGCATAATTGTTTCAATTTTCTGACAATGATCATACAGGGAGACGTCAATTGATGGTTCGGGAACACAATTCTAGAATCATTCCATACCAACTTTTGGTACACAAGTAACTTTTCACCCATCAAGCACTTCTCATCTACCTACATATGTACCATATAACTATCGGGAATAGAATCCCAATAATGCAGGAACACAAAGGGATGAGTTGTCTAGTGGGAGACTCACATAGACAGGTTCTTGATAGATGGTAACAAAGAGTTGAAGTGATTCAAGTATAAGCAGAGAGGCTTAGGAGTGAACCAGTGAAGGAACAAGATAGAGAGATAGAGAGATAGGCTGTAAGGCCCATCTTATATAGTATCTGTACTTGTTTGTACATATTGATACTAAACTCTAATATCATAACTGTATAGTATGATAAGAGATAGCTTATCTTGATAAGGTGAGTAATATGAATAGTGTAAAGATAAGGTCATAGACCGCTCTAGAATCTGGTATCAGAATAAGAATATCTGAATAAGAAATACCAGGATTCTCAACACTCCTCCTCGCTAGAAATGTTACGATGATTTGTAACATAGAAGCCAAAGTGCCTTTCTTCCATCTTTGAATTTCTGCTTGCCCAAGTTCTTCGTAAAGATATTAGTGAATTGCTGATCAGTAGAAACATAGTAGAGTTTGATCTCTCCAAACTCCACTGATTCTTGTATGAAATGTTCCGTCATCCGGACGTGTTTTGTGCGTCCTTCTTGAGCAGGATTTGAAGCGAGGAATATAGTGCCTTGATTATCGATGCATAGAGGTAGAGGACCTAGCTTGAATTCCAACTCTTCATATAAATTGCGGATACAATGAAGCTGTTTGGCAGTTTCGGTCATACCGCAGTATTCTACTTCTGTGGAAGAAAGAGTAACTCTTTGTTGTCGCCTAGACAGCCAAGAGACAATGCCATTTCCTAAGAAAATAGCATAACCAGTGGTAGAATGTGATGTTTCAATGTCACCAGCACAATCTGTGTCAGAATAGGCACATAAACCATTGGAGTCACCTGTCCCAGAGTACACAATGCAGAGTTCCTTTGAGGAAGAGAGATAGCAAACTAGATAGAGCACCTTCTGCAAGTGTTCTTCCATTGGGTTGGAAGAGAACTGTGACATTTTGATAACAGCAAAGGATATGTCTGGTCTTGTTCCCAGCATGATGTATAATAGTGATCCAATGACCGACTGATAGCGACTTCGAAGTGTTGCATTCAATGAGTCCTGGTCAGAGTGGGGTCTCGGGTTATACCCAGTAGGTAGAGGTACAGAGACAGATTTCCAATTCTCTTGGCCAAATTGTTTAACAACTTTCTCCGGATAGCGGGTTTGGTCCAAGAAGATTGTCCTTTTCTTGCCGAGTAATCCTCATGCCTAGGTACTCTTTTGCTTGACCTAGATCTCTAGATTTCCATCATTTTATAAACTGAGCTTTATGAGAGAGGACTTGTTGCTTATTGCTATCCATAAAAAGAGCATCATCAATGTAAATGAGAAGTACAATGATTTCTTCACCAATAATCTTGAAATAAGTTCCTGGGTCTGCTTTACAGCAGATAAATTTCATCTCCAGGAGACTTTTGTGCAGTTGCTTATTCCATTGAATGGCAGACTGCTTCAGTCCATAGATGGACTTCTTCAATCGACAGATCTTTTTCTGCTGACCCTTTACTATGAAACCCTCTGGTTGATCCATATAGATCTCTTTATCCAGCTCGCCAAAAAGGTAGGCAGTTTTGACATCTAGTGCTTCAATTTCCCAATCATGAAGTGCTGCTAGTGACAAAAGAAGTCGAAATGTTTCAAATCTTGCAACTGGAGAGAAAGTTTCTTCATAGTCTATTCCAAAGATCTGTGTGAATCCTTTTGCGACAAATCTTGCTTTCTTGTGATCGTCAGATTTAACAGCAAACACCCATCTCCCTTTGATGGTGTGATGACCCTTAGGTAGGTCGACCAGTTCCCATACCTTTCTCTTATGTAATGATTTTATCTCATCATTCATGGCACTTTTCCACAATCCCTAATCTTCCTTAGAGAGTTTAAGAACATCTCTATACTGTTTAGGAAGAGGACTATTAGTGGATTCCACAGCCATGGATAAGTGATAACGAATCCATTTGGATGAATACAGTACATCTGGCCAAGATCTTCTTCTTTGTTGGTAGGGCGTGATTCGACATGTATAGACTCCTCCTGAATAGGTGCAAGTCCTCTAAGATCTTGCTCGATTTGAATTGGTGGTCTATCCCCATATGTACTATCAGGGATGAACCTGGGTGCAGGGATGCAAGCAGATTGTCTTGCTTCTACTGGTGGACGAATGAGTGTTTGTTCTTCCAAAGTAAAATGGTCTTGGTGAGGACGATTGCGAAACCTGACTAGAGTCTCATCAGGATGTTGTCTTGGTGGTAACTAGATTTAAGGGCCAGTAGGAGGAATTTCTTCCTGTTCTACTATTTGTCTCTCCATTTCTGGAGGTGAGTCTGTAACCATATATTGTTGATGTTGATGTTGATCCGAAATAGAACTCCGGTGTCCTGTCTCAGGCTGAGTACATTGAATGCCTGGATGAATAGGTGATGTGGCATATGATGGTGGAAGAGAATTATCTAATCCAGAAGGTGTATTATCATTGTAAAGCTGTAACGGCAATAAATCATCCATTGGTGGAAACCATGGAGTTGTAGAAGATGAGGAATGTCAAGACAAGTGTTCATCATCTCGTGGGAATGGTTGATTGGGGAGTCGACCTAAACCTAGAGGTAGGGGGATATTGATATCTCGAGAGGGTTACGGATCCCTATGGTTTCAAGTATCATCCGATCGTAGGTCGTCAAGTGCTGTAAACAAATTTTCATCTTTGATAGGAATAGGGGTATGTCCATTGGCTTTATCTCTGGAACAATAAGGAAAGACTTTTTCATTGAAAATGGCGTTGGTGGACACAAATACTCGTCTTTTCTCTTTCGACCAAAAGCAGTAGCCTTTAGTGTTTGGTTCATAGCCAATAAAGGTCATCTCCTCTGATTTAGGAGACAATTTGTCTTGTTGCTGTTCGGGTGGATCCAAACATAAGCTCATGTCCCGAAAACCCTAAAGTAAGAAACATCAGATTTGTCTCCATTGACAGATTCAATGGGTGTCTTCCAATCATGATGACGCATGGGTTGTCTGTTATAAATATGCAATGCAGTTTCACAAGCATCTTGCCAGAAGAATCGTGGCAGACAAGCATGTAGGCATATGGCTTCTGCTTTTTCAAGCAAAGTTCGATTGAACCTCTCTGCACGACCATTTTGTTGGGGTGTATGAGGAACAGATGTCTGGTGAGTGACACCTCTGGAATGGAAGAACAATTGTAGTCCTCCGGCCATAAATTCCCCCCCTCGGTCTGAACATACAGAGGTGAGCGAGTGACCAGTAAAGGTTTCAGCCCAGGATACCATAGCCTGAAAATGCTGTGAAGTTGTGTCTTTGTTGTGTATGAAGGCAACAAGTGCATATCCCGAATAGTTGTCGATGAAAGTGAAAACATAATGAGCACAGGTACGTGATTCTATAGGCATGGGGCCGACAAGATCCGTATAAACCAGTTCAAGAGGACAAGTGGCTCATTTTCCTGAAGTAGGATAGGAACAGTTATGCATCTTCCCTAAGGCACAGCCTTTGCATGGGGAAGTGTCGACAGGAGCAATGACAGTTGGTAAACCAGTGACTTTGACAGGGGCTTGGCGAAGAGCATTCTTGGAAATATGTCCAAAACATTGGTGCCAAAGTTCGTAGGAGTCTTCCTTAACAAGTGAGTTGACCAATCCTCGTATTGAAGTCATCAACTTGGACAGAAACCAATGAAGATTGTTATTTGGAGATGAGGCACAAGCCCAGATCACCAAATTCTCATTTGTGTCCCAGATACTGGATTCTTGATCACTGATTATACACTTATAGCCCTGGCTAGTAAGTGTTGGTACCAATAGAAGTCAGTGACCTGCATGTGGAGCGTATCACACTTCTTTCAGAACAAGAGGTTCTGATCCCTTGATTCGTTGATTGATGATTATCTTGCCAGGACCATACATAGGAACTTTTTGACCATTGGCAATGACAGCATGTTGAACCAATTTTCCTAGATGTGCAAAGTCATCCAAAAAGAATAATAGATGATCAGTGCAACCACTGTCAATCATCCAGTGGTGTCTGGCGAAATCTTCTTCAGTATCTCCTCCTAGTGCGAAAGCACTGTGATACAAGTAATAGTCATCATCATTCTCAGAATCATATCTGTATACAAGTTTGGAACTTGCATAGTTTGATAAATGCCCTCCAGGTTCTCATGGCAAAGCCACAGCTAATTCCACAGGGGAAGTAGGAAGGAGGGTCTGGATATGATCGAGCTGATCAATGTTGTTGAAATGATGAGATGAACTAGCCAATCCTCCAAGAGAAAACAAAGTCTTCTTCAACTTTTCTTCTTCATCGTCTGTGGTGGTCCTGTAATGATTTCTTCTCCCTCAGAGAGGGGCCTCTCGGAGGAAGAGCAGCTGAAAGGGCCGTCCTTGATAAAGGCTTGAGGGGCCAGCCACTGCCATTCTGTTATCTTCATCATCACAATTTCCCCATCCCGCATGTGCTTGATTGGATGAAATGCTTCTCGAATCATCCATCTCTTGATCTTCAAGATGATCTACAAATCTTGAAGCAAGGTCAACATCTTCTTCTTCCATCTGCACCTCGTTTGCGAAAGAAACATGTTCATTAGCTCTAGCAGGAGCTTTGCCCTTACCTTGTCACCGATTAAACAATTCTTTCTTCTGATTTTTACCAAATTATTTAGACTTGGCCGGACCTTTATCCTTCTTTTGGCTCTGGTTCATGTTACGAGGACCAGATTGTTGGTTGTGATAACCACCAGGGGAAGGTTGATTAGACAGTCTCTGATAAGAGGGAGTCTGGTTCCTCCATTGATTTTGGTTTGGAGATCCGCATCTAATGATGTTGGTCCCATTGATCAAAGAAGAGGGGTTTTCGGATTCCTGTACAGCAGAGATCCAAGCATGGAGAGGTTTATGTGTGGCCCAAAGGTCCATCTCCATGAGAATGGCAGCAGTGACATGTTGCATATCAAAATTGGCAACAGTAATGGTTTGAACGATGGTAGAGGCGAGTGAGTTATACTCGGGAGGAAGATTGTTGAGAAGAATCATAGCATGGAATGTTTGGGGAAGATCTAATCTGGCTTGGGTCATCTGGTCAAAGAGTGACATGATGTCATTGATGTCAGTCTGGGCGTTGTTAAGACCAGAACAACTCCGAGGAACTCCGGGGTACCGGAGTTGCTTAGCTACAGGACTTGGCTTCACCGTGTGTGGTGCGCCCTTGTTGTAAGTCCTGTCCCGGATTTTGCCGAACAGAGTTTCGGAGGTTCAGAGGTTCACCCGAGGAGTGCAAGGCTTAGCGATGTGCTAGCCCACGGTGGACGAGAGGATGGAAGTCGTCAAGACTTTCGGACAAGAGGAGTTGAGTCTAAGATGATATTCAAACTAAGGTATAAGGTAGTAATCCATACAGTTTATATAGTACTGAGGTACTACTGCAGAGGCCATACTCGGAGCAGTGTTTGCGGAGTCTGACTGTGGAACTGTCACGGACAATACTAAGTAATGAGAACAATTAGTACTAAAGCAGATATGGAATGGAGAGACGGATGTGGAAACATAGCCCAAGTCTGAAAGTCCGGAGTTGCGACAACGGACCAGAGTATACTTGGAGGACCAGAGTTGGACTTAGTAAAATCTATGGATATGGCAGGCGTGTTCAATGCGAACGTGTTTGGATGAGACTTGTTTAAATAGACGAAAAATGGCTGCAAAACCAATGGTGCCAAAGAGAGTCTTCAGTTTGTCCCAAAGAGCTTTGAAGGTGGAGGGAAACATTGCAGGATCTGCCCAGTCGTAAACGACATGAGACAGTAGCAAGTTGTCAATTGTACTGGCCATAAGGCCAAGAATACATTTGTCTAGAAGTTTCCACTTCTGTTGACAATCAGCTAAGTCTGCTCCTGCAGGAAGCGCTGCATACGTGAGAGTTCCATCTACAAACTCCCAAACAGAGTAAGCACTGAGCATAGAGATGATATGCTTGCTCCAGACATTATAATTCTTCGATCTGGTAAGGACAGGAATGTGACCAATGAAGGTAGTGTCAAACTTGATTTCTGTGGTAGGAAGAGACATTGTTCAGAGGAGATCTGAAAAGTAATCATCAATGAACGTCTTTGCAAGATAATGCAAGAGGGAGAAAGAAGGGGTATTCCTCTTAGGAACATTTCCTCGTAAACCTGGGTTTATTGGTAAGAGATGATTCTTCCGTTTTGAGATCCCTTTTCTTGATAGCCATCACTGTGTATGCATCTCCTTTCTACTTTGGTAAGTAAAAGATGTATTTGTTTGGTCTCAATACCCAGAGGGTAACGGCAGGATAGAATAGTTTTCCAGTAAGAGGAAATGCATCTCCGCAAAATAATGCGGGTTGTCAATGTAGGAATTGACAAATAATCCTTCCTGAGTACAAATAACATCATCATAACAAGTATGATAGGGAACATACAGGTGTTGCAAAAAGCTATTTATGTAGATTCAAGAAATTTGAGTAAGGGGAACCAAAATCAGAATTGTAAGAATCTTCTTCTCAACCAGATAAAGGCCAAGAAGGGTGAACAAAAGTCTTATGAAGGTTGTCAAGTATGTTTGAAAAGCCTTCTGCATTCTTCTCCTTTTTGACCAGCAATTTGATTCCTTCTTCATCTAGGTCTCTCTGCAAGTCCTTCATATATGCTGACTTGAAGAGGCGCTGTAAGCAGTGTTGAGACTTATAAGCTGGGTCTCGACGAAAGATAGATCGATGATAGAAATCAAATGCCTTGTTCCATTCACTCTGCCATTGTGCATCCGATCATTTTACAAATCCCCATTCATCGGCCATAACATCCACAAAAGATAGCCAGTTTGGCTCGAGAGATGATTCCAGAAGTTGAGATGGAACAAGAGTAGGAGAAAAGTGCATATGACAAATGATTTCAAATCCTTGATTGTGAACACAGACATTAGGAGTGCGAGCAGTGGTCTCGGAAGGGAAAGCCCAACCAGCTCCTTTGTAGGCGGCGGCAATAGTCTCTTTCCTATACATAAATGAATTAGTAAGGTGCATAGACCTTACTCTGGTTTCACATGGTCGTATCTGGAATGGATAGACCACACGGTTTGCATTGCATAGTTCAGGACCTTCAAGGGTTTGAAGCCCTCGAGCTTGGAAGTTGCCTTCCACAAGTTCTGGTGCCTCGTCTCAGAATTTGAACATTCTCGTGTCCAGTTTCTGATGGAACTGCACTAGTCCGACGTGGAGTTGAGGTATTTGAAACCTCGTGAAGTGGAACTCGGCCACTAGGTGCAGCAGGAGTCCTTCCTCCACGATCAGGTCGGCTGGTAACTCTTGTAGGTCTGTTGTTGCCTCATCCATTACCTTAGCGTACATATATGAAGTCGTCGTGCTGGTAAAAAAGAGAGTTCTGGGGAATCTCAGCAGATAGGATGGGCATGATGAGAATCGGATGATGGGGTAGGAGATGG
The DNA here is from genome assembly GCA_038093415.1 of Xerocomellus chrysenteron. Lineage (NCBI taxonomy): Eukaryota > Fungi > Basidiomycota > Agaricomycetes > Boletales > Boletaceae > Xerocomellus > Xerocomellus chrysenteron. The sequence continues at coordinate 43,026 of JBBPSD010000095.1, forward strand.
AGGAGGAGTTTCTTGGGCAATTGCAGTTCTTATAGCTTCTTTGACAAGGGTAGAAGTCGAAGGCGATCCCAGAGCGGAAGGATAGTGAGGATGGAAAGTGTGTCCGGGAATAATGTGTAAGAACTCAAAAGGTTGGTAGAAGACTTCTTCTCTTGATGGAGCATCTTCTGGGAATCACCTAAGCATGTTAACACCGCACTTTGGGTGATAACAGATCTCTCCAATCTCCAAAAGATGGGGGCACAGGGGGCAGCAAAGCTGGAATGGGTGACCAGGAAAGAAAATGTTCTCGTCATGAATCACAACAAGAGGAGGATGCAGTGAAGAGGGGTCTCGTTCTTCTGGGACAGGTGAATTAGGTGGACTACCGACCTCAGATAGTGGTTCTAGATGAAGCACGATCGTGAGTGAGGCTCGGTTTCCATTCACTTCTGTAACAAAAAGAAGTTGGAATTCATGGAGTAACCAATGAATAACCAACTCTCCAGAATGAACAGCAAACTCTAGGAGATCGTACTCTTCAGTAACTTGAATGGGTTCTGCTCCAATGGCGATTGACATGGCCACAGTGACCATGGATATAGCCAGCATCAATCCAGTAACCATCCAAAAACCATAACGCGTGAAGATAGCAGGCATCGGTGCTAGCATGTGACAGACCACCTTCAGGCGGGGCTCATAACCTATTAGGAATAGAATCACGATAGTGCAGGAACATAAAGGGATGAGTTGTCTAGTGGGAGACTCACATAGACAGGTTCTTGATAGATGGTAATAAAGAGTTGAAGTGGTTTAAGTATAAGCAGAGAGGCTTAGGAGTGAACCGGTGAAGGAACAAGATAGAGAGATAGAGAGATAGGCTGTAAGGCCCATCTTATATGGTATCTGTACTTGTTTGTACATATTGATACTAAACTCTAATATCATAACTGTATAGTATGATAAGAGATAAGAGAGATATCAGCTATTGGCTGATAAGGATATGATGTCATAAGTCTAGACCATAAGATAAGAGATAGCGTATCTTGATAAGGTGAGTAATATGAATAGCGTAAAGATAAGGTCATAGTGTAGAAAACTATAGTGTAGTCACTAAAGAAAAACTACAGTACTAGACGACCGAAATAAGGTCGTGCTTATGTAAGCTACTACTATTGAACCCATACGAGATGAGTTTTCGATACTCCCCCTCAAAGAGTATGGGGAAGATCAAAATAATGTAGGTAAAATCATATGAATGTGTACCTTTCATATTCCAATGAATAATGCTATAAAATGAATGTTCGAAAGTTGCTGTTCGACGAGTCCGAAAATGCAGCACTCGCGCGCTTTCCTAATACGGAAGTCGCGCCTCGGCTATTGAGGTCCAGCTGTCGGACTCTGCTGCACATGCCTCGATCGTCACTGGGGCGGTCTTTCTTGTTCATCATCGCTGTGGGGTGCTCCCCCAGCCTCTGGGCTGTATATGCGACGTATCCGATGCACTTGATGCGCCCGCTTTGGCCTCGAAACAGCGGTATGACTTGGTGAGTCGATCTTCTCATTGTCGATCTTCTGATCTTTCTAGTGCACGATTTGAGTCGTCCTCGTCGACGCGGTGGGTTCGGGAGCTCGACGGGTCGTTTAGGGTCGTTGGGAGGTGGTGTGGACGCCTCAGGTACGTCCGTTGTGATGTCGCATTCGACCTGCTGGAATTGACCCTTATCTCCAGCTAGCGGTCTCATTTCGACTCGTTGCGAGTCGCGGCGTGTGCCGCTTGTTGCGCCATCCTTACCATCTCGTCTCCCATGGTATCTGACGCCATATCCATCGCTTTCGCTGCTCCAATCGCCCTCTATGTCTCTCGGCACCTTCGGCTCGCCCATATGGCCTCCTGGCCTGTTTCTTCGACACAGCGTGTTCGTTTTGACTCTGCGCTCGCTCCCGTCGCTGCTGGGACGTATCCATCGAGTTCGGCGCCGTCGACAACCATTCCGCGGTCCCGAACGCCCTCGACACTTCTCAATGCCTCTGGTTCGCCCAAATGGCCATTCGGGCCATTTCTTCGACATGGTGCGTTCGCTCTGTCGACGCGCTCGTCACTGACGCTTCTAGGACGTTCCGGGCCGTTCTGGGGATCGCCTGGTACGACCGCTTCATCGTCCGGCTCCTCTGGCTCCTCTCCAGGTCTACTTGGTGAGTGTTGTCGAGTTCTTTGCTTCAAGCATTCACAGACTTGTACTGACGCTTCTCGCAGCTTCTTCAGCACGTTACTGGCATCGTCGACGCACCTGGACACTGCCGACGTGTCCGCTTTGCCGCCCGGGTTGCCTGGTTCGACTTGAGTCCCTCCAGGTGAGTACTTTCGACCTTTTCGTTTCGACCATTTGCTGACACGTACTGACGTGTCTAGCAGCTTCATCAGCCGCTTCTCATCGTCCTTGTCGCGTCCTGGCACTCCCGACGCGTCCGCTTCACCTTCGACAGGGTTGACGTGGCAGCTCGAAGCAGCTCTCCTCTCCCCTTTGAGCTCGATGCTCGGGGACTGGTTGTATCGTTGCGCGGGTTCGTCGGGTGGTGCAGGTGGTGTTGGGGGTTTTTCAGGTGCGTTGTCGACTGCCACTGCATGGTACTGATCATTTTCATCAGCTGTTGTCATCGATCGTGCATGTGTCGTCGCACGCGCTCCTGCTCCCTCGATCGATACATTCCCTTGCGTCCTCGCATCCTCCACCTCGACCTGCACGTCTCGGTGCATCCCTAGGACCTTCCCGTCGGCCTTTGCGTCTGCACTTTCGAGTGCGACGCTCTTGTTTCGTTCGGGAATGATTCCGCCACCCGGTTCGACTTCGATGTCCCCGGGTTTTGTCGTCAGGAGTTCCGGCTTGGTGGTTTGACGTGCGGCTTCCTCTGCGTCATGCGGAAGGTCTGTTGGGTTGCCTGGTCGACGACTCTCGTCGCTGTTCGTGTCCGGGACATTGGGCTTGTCACTGGACACCTCCGCCTTGACCTCTTTTCCACCTCGCTCTTGGGTGTTTGCATCCGTGGACGCGCTCGTGGTCTCCCTCGTGCCAGTCTCATCTGTGGGTATTATGTCCACTGAGTTGGCTTCGTCGTCAATGTGCTCGTGCACTCGACGCTCTTCGACACTCTTCCCGACTTCAACTTCGACTTGTTGAGTGCGTTTCGTGTGCCGTTCTCATTGGCGACGCCTCCCGTTCTGACCCGGTGCCTTTTCATGGTGCGTAGCCACTTCCTGGTTGTCTCCGAGCGATGCTGTTTCGCATGGAGTCCATTTCGCATGGGTGGTCAATGTCGTATCGAGTCATTGGGGTTCGAGTGGCTGGTTCTGCGCTTGCGCAGCCACGCATGCAGTTTCGTAGGGTACTGAAGTCGAGCTTGAAGTAGTAGTGGGTTTGCCGAATAGATCCTTGAGTTTCGACATCATGTCAAAGGCAGTTTTGCAATCTATGACTTGGAAAGATAGAATACTGGAATCCGGGATACCGGAAATAATAATGAATTTGGCAAGAGCGTTTAGCTGCGGGTTGGGGTTGATTACTGTGCCATCGAGGTATTGGCTCAGTCCTTCAGCCATGGTGGCTTGTTCCACAATCCCGTGCCAATAAATCCAGTTCGTCCCAAGTGTGTCGAGTGTGGGAATTTCAAATGAGTCCATCTTTGAAATTCAGGTTGGATGAGTGAGCTAACAGGTGCTTGCAGGGCTCATAACCTGTAGAAAACTATAGTGTAGTCACTAAGAGCTCATTCGGTAACCCTCAACAAGTAGGATAGGATAGTAGCCGAGCTAGCTGACTGTTACCAGCACAGCACTGGAGTTCCTGCTCAGCGGAAATCAAATCTTCGGGGATTGAACCTTGTTATGCGCCACATCAACACATGTCTTCCTCATACCATTCTCTCAGCATATACCGTGCTCGCCGACTTCTCCTTGGATTCAACACATACATTATCCTTTGTTGTATCAAGACACTCTGGATCATGAGCGGCATTCCTGGGAAGAGGACCCGCACTCACTGGTAGATTGAAGACACGCATTGGATGCTTGATCATTTAATCAATCAAAAGTCAAGGATAGGACACGCTAGCACATTCCCTCAGAGTGTCTATTCAGAAACTGCAAGGGTTCTTGGGAACGATAAGACTGGGAATGCAGTATCAAACAAGTATCAGTCAGTGAGCGCTGCCTTTTATTGAGGTGGGAATAACTGATCATTGAATCTCGACAGCTGAAAAAGACTTTGAAGTTGATTGAGCTCTACAACGAGAAGCGCTCCGGTTGCCAACCCTTCGATCCGAAACATGGCATAATCATCAGTAACAACACATCCAATGTGAATGCATGGAATGAGTTTATCATGGACGGTTCAACTCTTGTAAGTACTGATCATTTTTTATCAAGTTGTACTAACTCTGTTCAGAGTAAAGAAATGGCGCCATTCAAAAACAAAGCTTGGCCGTTCTACGACAAAATGGTGTTGCTTGTTCCCAATGCAGCTGCTGATGGCAAGATGACATTTTCAGCGGTAGTCGACCCACCCCTTCATCAGGGTTACACAGCAGGTTCTCCAGCATTCCCAAGCAATCCGCCCTTTGATACCTCCCAACCCCTGGCTGATCTTGATACATTTGACACCTCACAACCCCTTGCAGATCTCAATATCGATGAGCTGTTGCAGGTCAGATGGGATATGTTCTCCACCACTGATACTTCTCTCCAGTGTGGTGCAGTTGATACTGCCATCACGACACTCCAAGAAGTCATTCCACCTTTATCTCACACGCGCTCTCGATCTTCAGGTGGCCAGCGGACATTTTCAACAGATATGTCATCTCTGTACCCCTGCCCCCCCTCATCTCGCACCAGCCTCAAATTATCGAAAGGCAAATCCAGAGCATGTACCCCTGCCGGCTCTCTCTCTCATAAGTCATCATCCCTCACCTCATCCATTCCGGGGAGCAAACGGTCGCGCATCTCCAAAGCCAAATCTTCGATGGCAAGTGCTGCCGCATTGAATGGTGTAGCAGGTATATTGTCTCGTGCCACCAATTGTATGTCTAATATATCAGGTCTCCTATGATCTGACTCCCTGATGGAACACCATGACCACCATGACCACAACACCAACGTTGTTTGCCAAGCGTCAGCGATGCTCAACAAGGATACCCACCTTGCCGCTGAGATTTGCGGCAAACTTGCTTATGCATTCCTCAAAGACAGAGATCTCTGCCAAGTTTTCATCAAGTTGACGGACCCCAAGCTTCGTAAGATGTTCGTGCTCAATTGGTACCAAGGGGAGTATGGTCAGCTGCCATCCGAGCTGTCAAGCACAAGTTTTTCTCGACCGGACGTTTATATTGGTCAGTCAAGCAGTCAGCTGCCGCCTGAGCTGCCAAGCACAAGCTATTTTTCAGGCGCTCAGGCTGTGCAGTCCGACAGCGCTTACACCATCGGGTTGAGTCATTCAGGTGCCGTTCAGTCAAACGAGTCCAACTTTTCTTATTCCGCTTTTTATGACAATGGGTCTTTGTACAATCAGTCATCGTACGATTTTAACATGTAGTTTGTTCATTGTAGCACAAAATGTAGTTCACATAGCATGTAGCGAATTACATTTATTGACTGTCACCGTTGTCTGATTCATCAAGATCAAAATCAAAATCAAAATCAAAAGACTTGAGCTCTGACAAGGCGGACGTGTGGTATGGCTCTGGATCACTGCGAGGAGAAGGTTCAAAAGCGGTATGGGCGATACTAGCGACGGCGATGATGATAATATTGAATAGAAGGGTCAAGTGGCGGAGGATGCGTTGCCGCTGCTCTGGCCTGAGTGAGGGCATTGTGTCGATGGTGCCTCCAAACAAGGTTCCATCCCTGAAGATTCGATTTCTGCTGAGTGGGAACTCCAGTGCTGTGCTGGTAACAGTTGGCTAGCTTGGCTACTATCCTATCCTACTTGTTGAGGGTTACCAAATGAGCTCTAAAGAAAAACTACAGCACTAGACAACCAAAATAAGGTCGTGCTTATGTAAGCTACTACTGTCGAACCCATATGAGATGAGTTTTCGATACATAGACTGCTCTAGAATCTGGTATCAGGATGAGAATATCTGAATAAGGAATACCAGGATTCTCAACAATGATCCCCACTCAAATGTATGCACTCTCCACCTCTGTGGTATATATTTCCCTCCAGGACTTGGTGGAAACAACTAAGACTCCTACAGCTTCCGTGTGCGTGCCAGCAGGTTGCAATAGGGTGCAAGCATAGCTCCGGAATTGCTCTCCCATTCTCAGGCAACAATTACAGTCACATCTTTGATGCTTACCATGCTGCAATACTGGAGTATGCAAACCATCCCAATCTTGGCTGGACATTCAAAGAACGACTCGATTTGCTTAATTCTTGAGGATTGTGAGAGACCCATTCATGTTTTAAATCTGAGATGACTGAACAGTCCAACAGGAAAATGTTAGAGCTGTTGAAATGCACCCCTTCATCACCAAAGAAAGTCAGACTGGTATTTGTCCCCCCCCCATAGCAGGTTGGTTTACGAGCAGACTTGGAGGCCAATACCATAGTCAATTCACAGGCTTCAACCTCTTTTTATACCCCCAGCACTCAGGCTGATGATTATGGGGAGTATTACAGATATGGTCATTTATCCCCTAACCCCCAACCTGGGGGTACCTATTTGTCTTCACTGCCATTCCAATTCTAATCTGTCCATGTACTGTTCCTAGTATGTAGCTTGTTTGTATATAGTTCGTTTATCTACAGGTGACAATCTTATCATCTTATCTACCATATCTAATAACCAGTAAGATTTGATAACAGATCTAAATGAGCCTTCGTAAAAGCGTCACGGCACAAGTTTTGCTACTGGCTGCTACTGGCTGCTACCAGTAGCAATTTTTCGTAGTGCTAGGACACTTTTGCTACCACAGTCCTGCCATTGTCCTGGGTGCTCAGGACCACCATCCTGCCCACTGATGCTTCCTTGCTTGCCGACGGGTGTATGCAGCAGTCCCGAAGCGAATCTGGACTGCAGACGGCCAAGAATTGTCTGAGTTCCTGGAATACTGACATCAAGAATTTGAGATTGAGAAAGGACCATCACGGAATGCCACTCCCGGGCAGGATTCCACACTGGTGAACTCCCCAGAGTAGCGTGCAACATCTATAGATTAGGCGAAGGTAGTGACCTGTTTTTAACTTCATTACCATTTTTTACCAAAATGCAGGTAGCATACTGTGACGAGATGTCTGGAACCACGGCTACCAGCGGTTACCACCTTTCGCCATAATTTGGTGTCTAAGCAAAATTAAATTTACTGATAAGATCAATCATGAGATAATCACAACTTGAAATTGATTGCATGCGGCCCAGTCTTGACATATCGGAACAATCATTCATCATAGTACTAGTAGCAAATCAGAAATCATAGTAATAACTGTCTGTGGTGTCCGTTACATCCAAACCGGTGAATGATGGAAAACCCGGGTGACTGAAATCAACACCACTAAAGCCTGAGGGCCCAGCAGGGCCAGGAAGTAAGGAACTATGATAGGAATCCATGGATTGAATACCGTCTGATGATCCCTCTTGAAAGGAGAGGTCAGGGTGGATGTGAGTGGATGGTCCAGGGCCGGCCGGGGGGGAGGTGTAGGAATTAGTATAGGAATCCATGGATTGAATACCATCTGACGATCCCTCTTGAAAGGAGAGAGCAGGGCGGATGTGAGTGGATGGTCCAGGGCCGGCCGGGGGGGAGATGTAGGAATGACCCGGAGCAGACGGTGGTGGTGCAGCTACGTATGCTGCAATGTCTTCGGCGGCAGGGAGAAAAACTTTGTTCCGGGACTTCTGTGGGGACGACAAAAGGGTGTCTCCTGTGTTGAGATGACTCCTAAATACAATCAGCAAAGGGCAAAGTTGCGTGTGTAGAATGACTTGCATGCCGTGCATGTGCAGCTTATCAAGCTGCAAACGAAAGTCAGGGCCGATCACAGAATGCTCAAGCACCTCGACCATGCTTGAGTGATAGTCTTCACTATATGATGTGTATACCTTGCCAGAAAATGAGGGGGTTTGTTGGCGCAAACCCTCAACCCGATTGACTTCGCGATGCAAGGCACATAGATACTAGGAATAAAGTTAGTTGGTTGACATCACACTTTAGAAGGACTTACTGTAGCAGCTGAAATGCTATACTCATACAACGGCGTGGTTCGGAATTGATCGTGAAAGTGACGCAGTGGTGATAACGGATGCATATACCAAAATGCTACATGGAATCACTTGAATATGTCATTTCCGAACCACCGAACCACTTTCCCCTAAAATCATAATGGTGGGTGGTTTTTCTGGGTGGAGTCGGTGAACTCACCTTGGTATCAAGCTCATGCAGAAAAAATATAGTTCCTAATGGATCAGTAATGTGTGTCACTTCAGTTTCCTTCCAGTCGCGGTATTGATCAGCATTGGAGAGTAGAGACACATTGGTAGTCTTCAATCGTTCTTGTGCGTATGTCTGGGCTGCAACGGCTGCTTCAGTACGGATAGTCGTGAGACTTCTGAGAAGCTGGGATGCATCGGTCAGCCGGTGCGTACTGTACACAAGAAGTTGTTATGTACCAACTGTTCTATTCCTTTTGTTGATTGTAGATCTGCCCTTTGTGAGTGCGAAATCATTGGCATAAAAGAAGACTTACTTGCTCGAAACTTCACATTTGCTTCTGATATCGCCTCATGTATGGGCTGCTTCCAAACTGCCCTGCCGTTCGACGGCCAGCCAATGTTGCGCACCATTTCTCGTATGAGAACCAAGCGCGCATGTCTCAGGACTTCCTGTGTCGTTTCGTCGTACCACCCGAAACATGTTGCGTCTTGTTGTGTTTTATATGTCTCCCATGGTGCACGTGTCCTAGTAGGCTGAGCGGCTGAGGAATGCGAGTGCTGCGACTCCATAAGCCAAGATGTAGAGGCAGAAGAATTAGCACGGGAATTGTGGGCTGCATATGCCAAACTGTAAGGCATATTGTTGAATCTTGAGAGCAGATCCTGCAACGGAGTGCGAGAAATGGCCCCATGGCAATTTTGATGCCTTTCGAGTACATCAACTTCCTGTCCCTTCGACTGTAGCCCAGCATCAGTTATAGTCGCAGTGGTGGATTAAATCAGTCGGATGCTACCTGGATCATGGCAGTGGCTGCCTGAAACCTGTCGATTGTGGTCTGTTGTACCACATCTGGAGGTTGGGGGAGGACCAACCCTTGGGGGTGCACAGCAGTCTCGGTGGGGGGTGTGCCAGTTGATGGATGGTGTGCATCTAACGAAAATTGAGACCCGAAATGAATGTCGTCCAGCTTGTTACGCGAGACATACTCTTGGTAGGTGGAGCGAAACCTGATTGTCTCGAGGGAGGTACTCACGAAGAGACACTTTGTCCTCAAGATAATCCTAAGTTACTGTGTCGATGTATGAGAGAAGCCGAGGTCTTAAGCCGATTGCTCAAGGATCCAAGAATATGCTAGATTGCATAGAACAAGAATGAGTGCTAAAGTACATGCAGCTGCCTACTTATACTAGGGGATGCGTAAGCGTGGAACTCCATAGAACAAGAAGGAATCGATGAGTAATGGGAACTACGTGTCCGATACGAGAGAATCGGACGAAAGGCGAGGCTGTCCAAGATAAGCGTAAGCACTAATGAGTCAACATGTATCATCCCATCCGGTAGTAGTAAAGGGAGAACGGCGCGGGTTATAGTTCGATCAAAGAAGAGTTCCAAGAACTCAAAAGAATCAGAGAATGTACCCAATCGTATGAGAACATACCAAAGAGTAAATGAGTACGGCGTAAGAAGGAAAAGAGAAAGGTACCATGATAGAGGAGGTAAACTGTAACACAGCTCCTCCTCCTCTGGCTCTTGATGCATCGATGTACCAGCTTCAGCCGGTAGCTGTGACGGACCTTGGCTCATGAAGGGGGGAATGACCTGGGCTGCCACTTGACTCATGCTCAGAGGTTCGTATGGGTGAGGTTGAAAGGGTGGTAGCGCGGGTGGGTGGACAGAGATGGTGCCAGCCTGGGCTTGGCCACAATGGCCTCTTGTGCTAGATCGTGCGTGCCCCCTTCCACGGAGCTGGGGAGTAATGCCTGTAATGTGGTAGAGTTTTAACGGGAAAAACTGGTAAGAAGAAAGCTTGGCCTTACGCTGGGCCATTCTAAGGAGTGGGCGTCTGCAGATGTGGGAATGTAAGTAGAAGCAAGTTATAAAACGGCTTGAGCGAGGTCGTAAGATTGTCCAATTGGAAGGATAAACTTGGCGGGCAATTGAATTCAGTGCATCTGGTAGAAAGCCGGTGACACGACGATTATAGGGTTTACCTTGAGGTAGACACATTGCCACAAAAATAATAATGATTATCGAGCAATCGATCAAAGGAGTGAGCAAGGTTTAATGAGTCCAGCAAGGGTTCAGTTAGGGGCATGAACATGGGAGCTGGCAAGTGGGCAATCTGAGGCTGGCTCAAGGACCCCAGAACTGGTTCGCACACCATCACATTTGAGTTCTCGTATGTAAAGTATACATACAAGATACATGGCAGGTTCACATACAACAGGCAGTAATAAAATAGAATGTATACACACTATGTGTCAGAAGAACTCGGAGAACCGGGTGCCCACCGATGGAAGAATGATCACTTGAGGTCTCGTTTAGAAGAAATTTGGTTGTGCCATTGCCTACTGCTTTTCCCTCACTCGTGATCAGGTGCCGCACCTCCCCAATCTGGTGATCTGCCCTCCGAACGGTGACCTCAGCTTCCTCATACTCATCGACAGCAATTAGGCACATAACTTCAATCTCTTGGATGCGTAAGCACCAGTACTTGGCATGTGCAACAAATGCCTCTCGACTGGCTCAGGCAAGCTGCAACATGCGGAGGGAATGTAGGTCTTCAATCTCCGGAGATTTCTTATGGTTTACCTAGTTATGGGTTTCAGACACTGCATCATTCAGAAGGCCACCTACAAAGCTGCTCCTACCGTCGTGAACAAGGTTTTGGTTTTTTTACGAGGACGACTCGGACAATATGGTTCATCCGAAGGCAGCGTAAAGTCCAATCGAGTTCGCTTCCGCCTCTGTTTACATTCCTCAAGGCTATTGAGAGGAAAGTTAACCAATTGAGATGATGACGATGATTTTGAACTATCAGAGAGCTCTTTGGGCTTAGAGGGGGAATCACTTGAGTCTATAGGTTTGGAGGTTGGGGGTGAGGTTGGGGGTGTCTGGACCTCTGAGGAGTACATAGTGCGAATTTGTGGGATTCAGTCTGCAAGGAACAACAAGTCCCAACTCGGAGTTGGAATGACTAACTAACCCTGCGAATGCCCTACTGTGCTCCATCATCTGGAAAGATGGCTGAGCATACAGATTTCACTACACTACCTTTCCTGAACTGGGCTAGCCTGGAAATCACTTGCCCATGTTGCAGCATGCCATTCGATAGTGCAGAAGCGGTGGTCCTTCATCTCTCAAACACCAACCAGTGTGGGCAGTGGGTTGTTGAATATCTACCCAGCCTGCAGGGTATGGGTGTCCCACTAGGGCACGAGTTTGATGACGACACTGACGCAGCACAAGATGGTATGTTAATTGATCCATGACTTGGTGTAGAGGTGAGCTAACATACAAAAGTTCTGCACGATAACGATGTGTCAAACCCTTTTGATGATGAAGCCAATAATGAGACGGAAATTTTCGAGGGCGCTCACGACAGCCAGATCTCCGACTCTCCCCACCTCCAATCACAGCACCAGTCTGGCAATCCGGCCCATACATATCGACGACGGATCTTTCACCCCAACCAGCCCGTTGTCTTTGGCGGTTGGTATGAATCATCTGCAGCGCATGGACGAAGACAAACATGCAAATATCCGTAACAACGAGAACCTCTATTACCCTTTTGCTTCCGAGAGCAAATGGGAGGCTGCCAACTGGCTCTCTAGCGGTGCACTCTCCCAAAATGATATTGATATATTTTTGCACCTCCAGCGTGTGAGTACATTCTCTTTGTTGCATAGCTTGGTCAGACGCTGATTATTTGTAGAATCAACCCTTTCCCTTTTCTTTTAACACGGCAAAAGATCTCTGTTCGCGCATCGAGTCACTCCCTGAAGTTCCGCACTGGCGGTGCCAGGAAATTAAGGTGGAGCCCTTTCAAACCAAGTCCCCATTGGTCCTATACTGGCGAGATGGCCTCGAGGTCGCAGAACATCTATTTAGTAATCCTGCTTTTGCTGAATGTATCGATTACATCCCATATCAAGAGTTCGAAACTACGAGGGAAGGGCAAGAACGTGTATACGGAGAATTTATGAGCGCCAATCACGCATGGAATATACAGGTTCGTTAGCATGTTACTCAGAAGGTTTTGGCTGAACGTGGAACATGTAGGACTCCTTACCCCCAGGGCATTCATTTCTTGGTGTGATCACTGCATCGGATAAAACACTGCTGACGATCGGAACAGGAAATAAGGAGATGCATCCACTATTACTCTCACTAGCGAATATACATGCCGGTGTCCACATGAAATTGACGTCCAACTCGTTTGCACTTGTTGCCTATCTCCCAATTCCGAAATTCCGTAATGTGTCTCCTGCGATCCAGGCTGTACTATCTGCATGTGTTTTCCATTTTTCCGTCTCTATTGTCATGAAGAACCTCATGGTTGCCAACGAGGAAGGAAAAATCATGTCCGATCCAGAGGGGAACCTCCGAATGATCCACACACCTCTTGTTTCCTGGATCGCCGATTATCCTAAACAGCTCCTGATTGCATGCACCTCATTGAAGAACTCCCCTATCTTGCTTGTGACAGCCGAAGACTTTGGTCAACCCACACCACTACCCCGTCGCACCCGTTACCATACACTCCAGGTGATAGAAGATGCCGTAGCAGCTTGCGATCCATGCGAGATCGCCGCATTCCATAAGATTTGCCTCATGCTACGCTTGAACGGTGTTGTAGATCCATTCTGGAAAAAATAGGGCAATGCATGCCCATCATCCTTTCTCACCCCCAATGCACTCCATCAATGGCATAAGTTTTATTTCAATCACTGTTTGCGATGGGTAATCAACATCATAGGGGGGCAGGAACTCGACCGTCGGCTCACAGCTCTTCAGCCAAGGACCAGGACAAGGCATTGGTCGAACAGTGTCTCCACACTGAAGCAATGCACTGGGCGAGAACACTGTGACCTGGAAAAACTGCTGCCAGCCATAGCAGCTGGAGCCTTACCCGATAACGTGCTCTGTGCCCTCCACGCGATTACAGAATTCATTTTTCTCACACAAAATCTCCTTCATTATGACAAGACCATCCATGCGCTCAGAGAAAGCCTTCGTGAGTTCCACCACTATAAGGCTAGCATTGTTAGCGCTGGCGGTTGCCTTGGGAAGAACGGTCCTCTCGACCATTTCCAAATTCCAAAGCTTGAGCTGGCTCTGCACATCAAACGGAGCGTACAAGAGATGGGTGCCCCCTACCAATGGAGCAGTGATATCACTGAACGATGTCACATCACCCATGTTAAGACTCCATACCATTTATCGAATCGTCAAGACTTTCATAGCCAATGTTGTCGATTTCTCGATCGTCAAGAAAAGCAGCGTTTTTTCCAGTCCTTTCTCACTCTCAAGTCCACTGGTGCATCATTAGCCAACCCAGTCATGATGATTCGGGAGGCCAATCTCATGGCAGCTCACTACCCTGAAGCGAGTTGGTTCTCACGTATCTCCTCCACCAAACGTCTGTTTAGCCACATACGCCTGCTGCAGTCCATTTTCGATAATCCCCGCTCTCATGTTTCACCCTCCAACTCCACTGCTCTTCTTCTCGTGCTTTGACCCCACCATTCTAACTGCTCCATTGAACAAGCTGCCGCTCTATTTCATTTGGATGATTTTCACCCTGCGCTTGGGGATTACATCTCTGGTCACTCCTACAACAATCGGAACGGTCACCGTATCTCCCTTTCCCGCTGTGATATTCCCTTTGAGATGGTGGATATCTGGGAGAAGTTCCGAATCCAGCAGCATTTGGTGCATGACTCCCAAGTGGTTACACCCACTCAAATGGTCCAAGCTGCCCCACCCAGCCCCACCTTGTCTTTTGGCTGTGCAAATACGGTCTTGATCATGCACAAAAGCGGTGACCTGCTTTCAGCTGATCCACTCGCAGAACATGCGTTCTCACTTGCTGTTGAAGTTTTGATTATATGGACTCACCGATTATACTTTCTACTATAGAAGTACTGATCACACATACTGATTGTGATCAGTAATACTTATCACATACTGATCACGTACTGATTATCTATGAAGTGATCAGTAACGATTATTAAGGTTGAGTCACATATCCTTTTCACTCTTCATTATGTCAGAAATATTATGTCTGACTAATCCCATTATTGATACCATGATTATTCATCTTCATATGGTATCATATCACACCATTATTGCACTATAATCATGCCATAGCACATCATTATAGCTAATGGCTTACTTATTCACTCCTTTGGGATTTTTCATGCTCTTTATAGCATTTACATACATACAAGGACAAACAATCCTTTACGTATAAATACCAGGGACTTACTCCCTGAAATATAAGTTCTCTCGCACCCCAAAGCGTGATAACTTACCACAAGCACTGTCTTGCAAGTATACTCAACAGTATAGTGAGTAGTG